>PVKC010005163.1:0-32849 GCA_004027635.1 Crocidura indochinensis | reverse complement strand
TGGGGGGCTTTTGGGTTGGAACTGACGCTGGGTCATTGGACCTCAGTTATTTCCACCGAATAAAGCTGATATTTCCACAAGTCTGACTCTCCGTGAGCTGTTCACTCGCCGATTCACCTCAGAACCGCTGGTTACTGGGTGGTAGACGCGTTCTCCGAGCTGGAGGGGAGAGACCTCGTCCTCCCTACCTCCGTTAGCGGACCTCTCTTGGGGACGGATTACTTCAATATGGAAGATGTTTCAAGAAGTCAAAGAAAGCATTAATCGACCTGAACAGAACACAAGACAGAAATCAGAAAACTCCAAACTGAAAACCTCAATGGATGGTCTCGCCAGCAGGGTATCATCAGATGAAGAGAGAATCAGAGTACTGGAAGATGTAATGCAGAAAAACTCAACAGAACAGAAGAAAGTGGAAAAGAATCTTAAGACAAACGAACAGGCAATGGAAAAAGTACTCAAGAATTGTGAACAGATGAAGATAGAAATCTTTGATAAACTCAACAGAAACAACATAAGAATCATTGGAGTCCCAGAGACCCACATAGGAGATCTCCAAGAATAATCAACTGTCAAAGACATCATCAAAGAGATACTCACAGAGTTAAAGACTACATGCAATCAAATCCTGCATGCCCAAAGAGTACCAGCTAAAAGAGACCCAAAGAAAAACATCTAAAGTCACATCCTTGTTACAATGACAAATCCCACAGGCAGAGATAGAATACTGAATGCAGCAAGATCAAAAAGGGATATTATATTCAAAAGAGCATCCCTAAGACTCACCACAGACATGTCACAAGAAACTCTCAAGGCCAGAAAAGAGTGGTGGGATATTGTGACAAGACTGAATGAAATGAATGCCTCGAGAATACTGTACCCAGCCCGACTCACTTTCAGGTTTTTTTTTTTTTTTGGTTTTTGGGCCACACCCAGTGACGCCCATGGGTCACTCCTGGCTATGCGCTCAGAAGTCGCTCCTGGCAGGCACGGGGGACTATATGGGAACCGGGGGATCAAACTGCGGTCCGTCCTAGGCTAGCGCAGGCAAGGCAGCAGGCACCTTACCTCCTGTGCCACCTCCGGGCTCCCACGTTCAGGTTTGAAGGAAGAATACATACCTTTATGGACAAACAACAGCTCAGAAACTTCACAAATGATAAACCAGCCTTAAAGGAAAACCTGATAGGTCTACGCTAAGAAAAGAGAGACCAACAAAAACAGCAAATTTATCTACAAAGATGACATTAAGGCCTATGACAATCGGGTCCCGGGAGATAGCATGGAGGTAAAGCATTTGCCTTTCATGCAAAAGGTCATCGGTTCGAATCCCGGTGCCCCATATGGTCCCCCATGCCTGCCAGGAGCAATTTCTGAGCATGAAGCCAGGAGTAACCCCTGAGCACTGCCGGGTGTGACCCAAAAACCAAAAAAAAAACAAAAACAAAAAAAAAAAAAACCTTTTTTTTAAATCCTATGACAATCATCTCCCTCAATGTCAATTGACTAAATTAAATTCACCAATTAAAAGATAGAGTGACAAAATGGGTCAAAAATATGAATCCAACCTTCTGCTCCCTACAAGAAACACATCTGAATAGTCAGAACAAACATAGACTCAAAATCAAAGGCTGGAGGAAAATCATCCAAGCAAACACCATCAAAAAAGCTGGGGTGGCCATATTAATATCTGATGACACCAACTTTATACTTAGAAAAGTGATAAGGGACAAAGATGGGCACTATGATCTAATCAAGGGATATGTGCAACAGGAAGAAATCAGACTAGTAAATATTTATACACCCAATGAGAGACCAGCAAATTATCTAATACAATTACTGACGAATCTGAAAGAAGGAATCAATATTAACACAATAATTGTGGGAGGCATCAACACAGTCTTATCAACACTTGATAGGTCAACCAGACTGAAACCCAACAAAAACATACTAGCCCTGAAAAGAGTAATGGAAGAAAGAGGACTAGTAGATATACATAGGACACTCCATTTCAAAACACCTGGATGGACATTCTTCTCCAATGTACATGGGTCATTCTCCAGGATAGACTACATGCTGACACATAAAACATACCTGCATAAAATCAAGAGAATAGAATTCTCGCCGGCTACCTTTGCTGACCACAAGGCTCTGAAATTAGATGTGAACTACAAAGCAACACAGAAGAAAAACTTTTAACAATTGGAAATTCAACACCCTGCTACTGAACAACCAGTGGGTCTCAGATGAAATAAAAAAGGAAATCAAAACTTTCCTGGAAACAAATGATAATGAAGACACAACCCCACAGAATCTATGGGACACAGCAAAAGCGGTCCTGAGAGGAAAATGTATAGCTCTACAAGCACACATCAGGAAGGAAGAAGGGGCATACCTGAATAACTTAATGACACAGCTCAAAAAATTAGAAAATGACCAACAAAAGGAACCAAAAATAGGGAGACAGAAGGAAATAACAAAGCCTTAATGCAGAACTCAATGAAGTGGAAAACTGAAAAACAGTTCAAAAGATCAACGAAAACAGAAGTCGGTTCTTTGAAAAATAAACAAGATTTATAGGCCACTGGCAAAATTACAAAGAAAGAGAGAAAAAAATCTGATAACCTGTATTAAAAATGAAAAGGGGGAGATCATGACAGATATTGCAGAGATCCAAAGGATAATCAGAGACTACTTTGAGAAACTTCATGCTACTAAACATGAGAACCTAGAAGAAATGGAAAAATTCTTGAACCCTTATAATCTTCCACATTTAAGTAAGGAGGATGTAGAATATCTAAACACCCCCATCACCACTGAAAGTGTAATCAAATATCTGCCCCAAAATAAAACCCCAGGTCCAAATGGATTTCCTAATGAATTTTTTCAAATCTTTCAAGAGAAGCTTGAAATTCTAGCCAGGCTTTTCCATGAAATTGAAAAAAAGGGAACACTCCCAAACAGCTTTTATGAAGCCAGTGTCACCTCAATACCAAAAACGTACAGAGATGCTGCCAAAAAAATTACAAACCAATATCCCTGATAAACGCTGATGCAAAGATCTTCAACAAAATCCTGGCAAATAGGATCCAATGCATCATCAAGAAGATCATACACTACGACCAAGTAGGTTTCATCCCAGGAATGCAAGGATGGTTTAACATTCGTAAATTTATCAACATCATACACAACATCAACAAGAAGAAAAATAAAAATCACATGATCATATCAATAGACACAGAAAAAGCATTTGATAAGGTCCAACACCCATTCTTGATCAAAACTCTCAGCAAGATGGGAAAGGAAGGAACCTTTCTAGATCTAGTTGAAGCTATCTACCACAAGCCAATGGCAAATATTATCCTCAATGGAAAAAAATAAACGCCTTTCCCCTAAATTCTGGTACAAGACAAGGCTGTCCACTCTCACCACTCCTCTTTAACATAGTACTGGAAGTTCTTGCTATAGCAATCAGACAAGAAAAAGATATCAAGGGAATCCAGATAGGAAAGGAAGAAGGCAAGCTCTCACTGTTTGCAAATGACATGATACTATATTTAGAAAACCCTAAAGATTCTACCAAAAAGCTTCTAGAAACAATAGACTCATATAGCAAGGTGGTAGGCTACAAAATTAGCACACAGAAATCAATGGCCTTTTTATACACCAATAATGATAGGGAAGAGAGGGAAGTCAAAAAGGCAATTCCTTTCACAATAGTACCACACAAACTCAAATATCTTGGAGTCAACTTGACCAAAGACGTGAAGGACCTATACAAAGAAAACTACAAAACCCTGCTCCAAGAAATAAGAGATGATACATAGAAATGGAAACACATACCCTGCTCATGGATTATCAGGATTAACATCATTAAAATGGCAATACACCCCAAAGCATTATACATATTTAATGCGATCCCTATAAAGATACCCATGACATTCTTCAAAGAAGTCGATCAAACACTTATGAAGTTCATCTGGAACAATAAACACCCGAGAATAGCTAAAGCACTCCTGGTAGGCATTAATTTCCCCAACTTTAAACTGTACTACAAAGCAATAGTTATCAAAACAGCATGGTATTGGAATAAAGACAGACCTTCAGATCAGTGGAATAGACTTGAAATCTCAGACATTGTCTCCCAGACATACAAGTACCTAATTTTTGACAAAGGAGCAAGAAATCCTAAGTGGAGCAGGGAAAACCTCTTCAAAAAGTGGTGCTGACAGAACTGGTTAGCCACTTGCAAAAAAGCGAACATAGATCCCCATTTAACATCATGTACGAAGGTAAAATATGATACCATAAGGTATATAGAACAACACGTCGATAAAACACTCCATGACATTGAGACGAAAGGCATCTTCAAGGAGGAAGCTGCACTTTCCAAACAAGTGGAAGCAGAGATCAACAGATGGGAATACATTAAACTGAGAAGCTTCTGCACCTTCAAAGAAATAGTGCCCAGGATACAAGAGTAACCCACCGAGTGGGAGAAACTATTCACCCAACACATATCAGATTAGGGGCTAATATCCAAAATATACAGGACACTGACAGAACTTTACAAGAAAAAAACATCTAACCCCATAAAAAATGTGGAGAAAAAATGAACAGAAACTTTGATAAAAAAAAAAAAGAAATACAAATGACCAAAAGGCACATGAAAAAAAAATGATCCTCATCACTAATCATCAGGGAGATGCAAATCAAAACAATAATGATATACCACCTCACACCACAGAGATTGGCACACATCACAAAGAATGAGAATAATCAGTGCTGGTGGGGATGTGGAGAGAAAGGAATTCTTATCCACTGCTGGTGGGAATGCTGTCTAGTCCAACCTCTATGGAAAGCGATATGGAGATTTCTCCAAAATCTGGAAATTGAGCTCCCATTCGACCCAACTATTCCACTCCTAGGGATATACCCTAAGAACACAAAAATTTAATACAAAACCCCCTTCCTCACACCTATATTTATTGCAGCACTATTCACAGTAGCCAGGCTCTGGAAACAACCAAGATGCCCTTCAACAGACGAATGGCTAAAGAAACTGTGGTACATATGCACAATGGAATATTATGCATCTGTCAGGAGAGATGAAGCCATGAAATTTTCCTATACATGGATGTACGTGGAATCTACCATGCTGAGTGAAATAAGTCAGAGGGAGAGAGAGACGCAGAACAGTCTCACTCATCTATGGCTTTTAAAGAAATCTTGTGGAGTACATAGTACATTTTTATTCCAAACTGACAGATATCCAGTACAATATGGAGATGTGTATTTATAGGCAGCACAAACTTTCTTAAAGGTGCCCAAATGAATTAATTTTTAGCCCTTAATATGAAGGCAGTTCACAGCATTTTGATCTCCTAGGTTCTGATCTCGCTCTGGGGAAGTATTTTCAGACTCTGGGTCTGAATACATATTGATTGGCTCATCATCTGAAGTGCTATAATTTGTGTTATGCCTGAAGAAGAGTGTTTCTTTGGATGCCACGAGTTGTGTTGACTATATTTTTTCTGGCTTTGGTTTGATTTAAGACTGAGCCCTCTTTTCTATTGGGTAAATTTCTCTCTCTTGGGTTGGTGTTGACTCTATGGTGTAGAATTCTCCTATGTAACATGTCTTGTTAAAATGTATTCAATTGTTACCTCTGGATAGGGGTAGCTTTGCTCAAGGCTTTGGCACAGTTAAGGCTGAAAGAGTGGCATTTGTGATGAGGTTCAGTTTGGTCTGGTTTAGCTGAAACTGTTGTGAACAAGGCAAGTCCATCAGAATGGATGTGACTTTAGCAGAAGGGCATCCCATAGATGCTCAAGAAACTACTTTTAGGACAGAAAGTTAAAAAAATGTAATGAACAGAGTAGAAGATGGTTGATTAAATGTTTGAGTTCCTAGTGCCACCATCTCTGATTAAGCCCCAAAATTTACAGACACCTCTGCCAAAAATTCTCTTTCCTAAATAAGACATTTGAGCCAGTTCTACTTTATAAGATAACTAGATCTTAGTACTCATTTTCTTCCACACATTGGCCTTCTATTTCCCAGTTTTCTCAGGATCAAGTGTCCTTAAACTCACTCTTGAGTTTCTAATTTCACTCTTGCCTTCCATTCAGTCTCAACTTCTCTAAGAAGTCTAAGTTAATTTGGGAATCCTTCCTGGAAGTCTAAGTTTGATGTCAACTGGTAGAAAAACTAGTCTTACTTGTCACTCTTGCCAGCCACCATTTAAAACCCACACTTGTTCCCTTAAAAATTCTAGATAATAATTCAGACCTCATAGTCTGGAGGACAAGAGGTAAAAATAAAAGTACCAGGCATCTAGAAGGGAGAATAACATCAACATTTCTACTACTCTCTGTCAACTAGAACAGCAGAGCAAGATAAGTAAGGTCCCTGGGGTGGTATCTAATACCTTTGTATACCCACAGCCCAGCCAAGTGGATATTTCTGTTGTTTGCTCTCTCTCTCTCTCTCTCTCTCTCTCTCTCTCTCTCTCTCTCTCTCTCTCTCTCTCCCTGCATCTGGAGACTGTGGTGACTATTTAAAGTTTATTTACCCATAAGTTTCTGGGTTAATTCCAGTTTTCCCAGAAAGTACAAGACAAGCTCCAACTACACTGTTCATTTTAAGATGAAAGACACCTGCATTCTGTGGTTTTAGAACCTGAACGCACCAGGTAAATCATGAAAACTGTAACATAGAGTCTTACCACAATTTACTATCCTCAACATCAACAACAGAACTCCCATATGTGCTGCACTGCACGGAAGAACACCCCCCCCACACGCGCCTTCACATATTTGCAGTCAGAATAACCAAGGAACAACTGGTAGCATCACATTATAGTGATGTTAATCCTGCCAATCCATGAGCCAAATATATGTCTCCATTTCCTTGTGTTCTCTTTTATTTCTTAAATCAGGGGTTATTGTTTTCTTTGTATAGGTCCTTCAAGTCTTTAATTGACTCCAAGATATTTGAGTTTGTGTGACACTGATGGGAATGGGATTGTTCTTTTAATGCTCATTTCTTCTCTATCATTATTGGTGTACAAAAATACCACTGATTTTGCTTGTTAATTTTGTAGCCTGTCACTTTGGTTTTTGAATCTATTGTTTCTAAAAAGCTTTTTGGTAGAGTCTTTAGAGTTTTCTAAGTATAGTATGTCATTTGCAAAGAATAAGCTTTACTTCTTCCTTTCTTATCTGTATATCCTTAATATCTTTTTTTCCTAATCACTATGGCAAGAACTTGCAGCAATAGGTTGAATAGGAGTGGTGAGAGAAGGCAACCTTGTCTTGTACCAGATTTTAGAGGAAAGACTTTTAATTTAGCTCCATTGAGAAAATTTACCATTGACTTGTGGTAGATGGCCTTCACTATATTGAGAAAAGTTCCTTCCATTCCCATCTTGATGAGTTTTTATCAAGAATTGTTGTTGGACCTTATCGAATACTTTCTCTGTATCAATTGATATGGACCATAAGGTTTTATTTTTCTTTTGTTAAAATGGTGTATTGTGTTGATTGACTTGCATGTGATAAACCATCCTTGCATTTTTGGAATGAGATCTACTTAGTCGTGGTGTATGATCACCTTGTTAAGGCGTTGGGTCCTATTTGCCAGAATTGGTTGAGGATCTTTGTATCTGTGTTCTCTTTGTATCTGTGTTCATGAGGGAGATTGGTCTGTAGTTTTCTTTTTTGCCGCATTTATATCTGCTTTTGGTTTCAAGGTGATGTTAGCCTCATAAAAACTATTTGGGAGTATTCCTGGTTCTCCAGTTTCATGAAAGAACCAGTAAATGATCGGTAATTGTTCTTCTTGAGATGTTTGAATGAATTTGTTAGTGAATCAATCTGGGCCTGGGCTTTTGTTTCTGTGAAGACTTTTGATGACCATTGTAATTTCCTCAGAAGTGATGGGTCTGTTTATATATGTTAGACAGTCTTGGTTTAATTATGGAAGATTTTAAGAGTCCAAGAATTTATCTATTTCTTTCAGGTTCTCATGTTTCATGACATAGAGTTTCTCAAAGTAGTCTCTGAATACTCTTTGAATCTCTGCAATATCTGTAGTGATCTCCCCTTTTCTTTTTTAGTAATATTTTATTTAAATACCATAGTTTCACACATGATTGTAGCTGGGTTTCAGTCATAAAAACAACACCCTCTTGGGGGCCGAGCAGTGGCGCTGGAGGTAAGGTGCCTGCTTTGCCTGCGCTAGCCTAGGACGGACCGTGGTTTGATCCCCCGGTTTCCCATATGGTCCCCCAAGCCAGGAGCGACTTCTGAGCGCATAGCCAGGAGTAACCCCTGAGCGTCACTGGGTGTGGCCCAAAAACCAAAAAAAAAAAACCACCCTCTTCACCAGTGCGACATTACCTTAATGCCCCATCTCCCTCCTCCCCCATCCTCCTGCCTATATTTCAGACTTGCTTTCTACTTCCCTCATTCGTTGACATTGTTATGATAGTTCTCAAAGTAGTCATTTGTGTAACTGCACTCACCACTCTTTTTGGTGAACTTTATATCATGATCTGGTCCTTATAGCACTCATCTTTATTGTCTCTTGTCATTATAGTAATAATGCCATTCATTTCTCATAAAACCCATAGATGAGTGAGACTTCTGTGTCTATTTCTCTCCCTCTGACTTATTTCACTGAGCATAATAGATTACATGTACATCTATGTATAGAAAACGTTCATGAGTTTTGCTAGTGGTTATCAATCTTGTTTAATTTTTTTTTTTTGAATAGCAAACTTGCTTCCATTGATCTTTCGGAATGTTTCTTGGATTTCTACTTCACTGATTTCTGCTCTAAACTTTGTTATTTCCTTCTGCCTACCTAGTTTTGGTTCCTTTTGTAGATCATTTTAAAGTCTGTGTCATTAAACTTTTTTGGGGGGGGGTTTTGGGCCACAACCGGTGATGCTCAGGGGTTACTCCTGGCTATTCGCTCAGAAGTCGCTCCTGGCAAGCACGGGGGACCATATGGGGAACCGGGGGATCGAACCACAGTTCGTCCTAGGTTAGCGCAGGCACCTTATCTCCAGTGCCACCGCCCAGCCCCATCATTAAACTTTTTAAATAGGCCCCTTCTTCCTTTCTGATGTGTGCTTGCAAAGCTTTATATTTTCTTCTTAGAATCGCTTTTACTGTGTCCCATAAATACTGGAAAAATTGTGTCTTCACTGTGATTGCTTCCAGGAATTTTTTGATTTCCTCTTTGATTTTATGATGAGATATTTGACCATTGGTGGAATTAGGGCCTTGACCCATGAAAGAATCATTGCCTTGATCACAGAATCACTATATGAATTAGCAATGTAACATAGCTCACCTGTTTTGGGTGCCAATTGCCATAAGCTCCATCCTACCATAGACTGAGTAAACAATCTACTACTCTGATAAGAAAGAATTTTCCTGGAGAAAAGTTTAATTGAGAAATAAGCAGAGTAAGGAAGCCTTACAGCCAACCACTGGGCAGAGAAATGTAAAGAACTATAACTGATGTTGTGACCCAAGAATTTAATCAGACAGGGGAACAGAGAGGAGAGGGGGAAAACAGGAGAAGCTACATGGAAGCAAAAACAACTAGTCTAGCAAACAAGTATTTCAGTGTAGCAGGAAATGCAGCCAGCATCCAGGAGAAAATGCCAGGTGAAAAGTCTGCTCCTGCACTCCAGCTGGGGGATTTTATTCCCCACCAATGGCAAAGGCCTCTACATGACAGTTTCTAGGGCATACTTTTTAACAAATTTCTAAACCTTAAATAAAAAGATCCCTTTTAAGATTGTAATCCAATACTAGAGTGTACTTTTTAACACATCTCTCTGTTGTAGCTTTCACACAGGCCACATGGTTCAATATGAGATCCAGGTGATGCTATGCTACTTGGGTGCTGTGGTACTTGTGATGTTACTTGGGTGTTGCAGTACTGTGGTGATCAGGGATCAGACACCACACGACCATACTCAGCAGAACTCAGAAGACCCAGAGAAAACTCCAGAGGCCATATAGTGCTGGAGCTTAACTGAAGATTAGATACCTGACCATTAAGCCATCTATAAGTTCATATCCATCAATGACTTTAAAAACATGAATTTTAGGTTGCTGCTGCGGACTATGAAGTATAGCAAGCATCCATTCTGGACTACCTTCTCAATTTTCCTGTGTCCTGCTCCTTGGTCCTCCCATCATTGTTCTCTGGGGGCACTTTATCAGGGGTGAGCCGTCCCCCCACAAATGGTGGAACTGATTGTTACTGAAGGCTCTGAAGCACTACAGGCAGCCATTCTGAACTATCTTCTATGTCCTGCTCTTGATCCTCCCTGTCATAGTTCAATGGGGGCACTTCTTTAGAGGTAAGCTGACCCGCCCACAAAGGATGGATCCAGAGGACCATGGCTGCTCTGCCTTGCTTTGTGGCTGTGTACATCTTCTAGCCAATGTCCCCACCATAGGTCATGGGGGAAAAAAACCACACTACAAGAGTGAAAATGGGGAAACAATGCAAGCTAACTCCAGGCATAGAGAATGAAGATGGTAGCTCTCATGACCCCAAAACTGCCAAGCACCTTGTTATATGCTCAGATAAGGAGTTTAGAGAAGATATATGGAGGATGTTCACCAAACTCGAAGAAAGCATAGATCACTTTGAACGGAGCACAAATAAGAATCAAGAGGATATGTAGATAAAAATCAGGACACTCAAATGAATGCGGGAAGTAGAAAGCCTGTCTAGAGTACAGCGAGAGTGGGGTGGAGAGGAGGGATAGTTAGGACATTTGTGATTGAAATGTTGCACTGATGAAGGGGGGTGTTCTTTACATGACTGAAACCCAACAACAATCATATTTGTAATCAAGGTGTTTAAATAAAGATATTAATAGAAAAAACTTTCATAGAGTCAAAGCCAGATATAGGAGGAAAGCACTTGCCTTGCAGAAAGAAAGAAAGAAAGAAAGAAAGAAAGAAAGAAAGAAAGAAAGAAAGAAAGAAAGAAAGAAAGAAAGAAAGAAAGAAAGAAAGAAAGAAAGAAAGAAAGAAAGAGAGAGAGAGAAAGAGAGAAAGAAAGAGAGAAAGAAAGAAAAGGGAAGGAAGGAGGGAAGGAAGAAAAAGAAAGCATGACTCTCCAAACTGAAATAACAAGTCTGAAAGTCTCAGAAGACAAAATTAAAACCTCAATGGAAAGCTTCTCCAACAGTATAATATAATCTGGGGACAGAATTCAGTGAGCTAGAAGTGAGATGCAGAACAATTTTATGCAACAGAAGAGATTGGAAAAGAGCCTTAAAGCAAATAATCAGACAGTGGAAAAATTAGTCAAACAATGTGAACAGATAAAAATAGATGTCTTTTACAGGCTTAGAATAAAAGGATGGAGACCAATTATTCAAGCCAATGGAAAACAAAAAAAAAGCTGTAACAGCCATTCTCATATCATAACAAATTACATTCAACCTCAAGAAAATGCTCAGAGACAAAGAATATCACTACTTATTGATTTATTGATCAGGGGAACATTAGACCAAGAAGTACTAATTCTGATCAATATTTATGCATCAATTATACCTATATCTTCCCAACAGCAGTCTCTGAAAATTAATGTGTATAGCTCCAAATGAGTCATGTGTATCATGTAATCATAAAGAGGGTGATATTTGTTTGTTTAATAAAATCAATGCCATTTACCACAATGGCATTCAGAACTTGCAGAAAGGATATTGAGACTTGGGTGGGGGGAGATCCACTTAATATTTACTGACTCAAGCTCAAAAATCTTTTCTGAAAAATTTCAGGGACCATATGAGATTATGGGGATAAAATGAGGTTGGGCTACATACAAGTCACGTGTTCTTCACACTATACTATCACTCTGATACCTGAAAAAATATTTTATGAGAAGAATTAAGTTTTTGCACATCTCTTTGATATCTGATGTTATAAAAATAACTTGTGAGCTGGAGCAAAAGCACAGCAGTAGGGCATTTGTCCTTTATGCAGTCTATCTGGAATAAACTTGTATCAATCCTCGGCATCCCATATGGTCCCCTAGGCAGAAGCGATTCCTGAGTGCATAACAGGAGTAATTCCTGAGCATCACAGGATGTGGCTCAAGAAAAAGAGAGAGAGAGAGAGCTTCTGAATAAATTGATCTAGTTACTATTTGGAGGAGGCGGGACACACCAGCTTGTCATCAGGACTAACTAACTCACAGTTGTGAATTCAGAGATCACCCAGGTAGGGCTCAGAGACTATATGGTTTGCCTGAAGTTGAGCCTGGGTTTCTACATGTAAGGCATGGGTCTTATAGGCTTTTATTTCTAGAAAAGATCTGAAATTTTCTCGGGAAACCAATCCGGTGCATGGGTGTCAGTGGGAGAAGACACTTACTTTGTATTCTCAAGCCTTATAATTAATTACAAAGTCATTCAGAATAAAGAAGGCAAGGAAAATTAATAGAAAAACATCTGTCTGGACAGTATTGTCTGCTCTAGACTTTGGCTGTTAGACTTAGCACTGAGATCATAGAGGTAGCAGTGCAAAGAAAGTTCCCAGTAATGATAATAGAAGGGTACAGGCACTGTGGTAGGTGCTATGTTGTGGTATCATAGAACCACTAAATCACACCAACAATAAGACTACATATATATTATACATATATAATTATACATATATAATTTGACTATATATATCCAAATTCACAGCCCAGTTTTCAGCCAAAAAAACAATACCTAATTCAATCATTATGGGCCATTGTGTTCATAGTTTATTTTAGAAAAATCATGGAAAAGACAAGAATTGCAGCTCCAAGAAAGAGATCAGGGAATTACTGGAAACAGTGGGTTGTGCAGCAACTGACCAATCAAGTGGACTTTCACCATCCACTTGTCAGCTAATGGAAAGAGACATGTGAGGAGCACAGCTGTTCTTCTCTTGGCTTAGGGTGCTCATATATAAAGAGGGTTTCAAAATACTGACTTTACTCATGCTTTGGGTGTGAGGGCTCAAGTTTTCAACTAGTCAAAACATTCCATTTTCTTCTCTGTGTCAACTTCACTCACTGATGAGAATGAAAGGAATCAGAGATCCATATGATTTCTACTGGGACTATTTTGAATGAAGCAAGTTCATCTGATAGATGTGGCTTTTGCAGAGGGAAGTCCAGAGCTGCTCAAGGACCTGCTTCTGGAATGAGGGTAAAGGTAAGGAAAGGGGTTGTGAGCAGAGTAGAAGATGGCTGCTTATATTGTTTGAGTTTCTAGTGCCAACATGCCTGATTAAGTCCCAAAATTTACAGGCATCTCTGCCAAAAATGCTCTTTCATATATAAGATATTTTGGCCAGTTCTATTTTATAAGATAAATAGCTCTCAATACTCATTTTCTTCCACACATTGGCCTTCCATTTCCCAGTGTTGACAGGATCAAGTTCCATCAGACTTACTATTGAGTTTCTAACTTCACTCTTGCCTTTCATTCAGCATCAACTTCTCTGAGCACTCTAAGTTAATTTGATAATCCTTGCTGGAAGTCTAAGTTTGACACCAACCAGTAGAAAGACTATATTTACATGTCACTCTTACCAGCCATTATCAAAAATCCACCCTGTTCTCTTGATTTAGAGGTCAGGGTCTGGAGGACAAGATGAAGAAGAGCACCAGGCATCTAGAGAGAGAGAGAATAAAAATCAACATTTTTCCTTGACTAAACCTCAGCTTCAGATTAGCACAAAAAATATGATCTCTAATCCCAGAGGTCTGACTTTGAAAACTGCAACTGAGCAGAACATTTGGAACCATGCTGAAAGACTATATCCTAGGCTCTGACCTAGAATCTGAGCAAAAACCAAGTCCATAGACCACAGAAGATTGACTACAATAACAGCGATGAAACAGAAATCCTAGAACCATAGAAGAGAGAAAAAGAAGCAAACAAACTAAAACCTTTCTCCTAGCACTATGACCTATGCAAATAACAAGATCTTCAGCTACAGAGGCGGGATATCATCGCCCACATCTGAGCAGAAAGTTTTCTGGCAACATAAAAAGTCCTTGGGGTGTGTCAAAGAGTGAGTACAGAGCCTGCAGTTGTTCCCATAGCAGTATGCTTCAAGGATGGAGAAACCATGTATCTCTTAGACCAAGGGAATTTCTGTTCTAATATCCCAATGTTTACAGTGCCTATGCAAAAAAGAGAGAGCTAGAGAGAGAAAACCCTTTTTTAAGTTTCTGGTCACTTTTTTGTTGTTGTTTTGTTTTGCTTTTGTTTTGTTTTTGTTTTCGATTTTTTATGTGTTTCTTCATAGAAGATGGTTTTGGTTTTTGCTTTACTCTTTTTTTTTTTTTTTTTGGTTTTTGGGCCACACCCAGTGACACTCAGGGGTTACTCCTGGCTATGAGCTCAGAAGTCGCCCCTGGCCTGGGGGACCATATGGGAACCAGGGGATCGAACCGTGGTCCGTCCAATTCTAGTGCGGTAAGGCAGGCACCTTACCTGCAGCGCCACCGCCCGGCCCCTTGCTTTACTCTTTTTTATTGTAATCTGTTTATACTTTTTTTTGTTACTCCCTTGTTGGTTTTTTGTTTTGGTTTGGATTGGTTTTGCCTTGTCTTTTTATTTTGTTTTGTTACTTTTTTTCTTTCCCCTTTATTCTTTCAAATGTATACTTAAAGCACCTAGACAAACTCATCCCATGTTCCTTTTTATATTTCAAATAGAGCCATATTACTGTAATCACCTTGATCAGCATCATATTTGGAGGGAGAAAAACGTATGGTACCAAGACCAAGTTGTATGTCCACTTAGTGGAAATAAAAAATGATCAGACTTGAACACAAAATCCAAAGCCAATGACAATAGAAATGATACCCAATCTAGATCAAGTTGTACATGGGGCGAACAGTTGCACTAGCATTATGGGGAGTAGAGGAGGGAGAAGAGGGATTCATGCTGAGAATAGGAGTGGAATAAGGACAACACTGTTGGTGGGAATGCCCCTCATTCATTATTACTATGTGCCTTGAATATTACTGTGAAATATTTGTAATTCACTTTGCCCACAATAAAAAAATCAACATTTCTACCACTCTATACCAACTAGAACAGATAGAAAAGAGCCAATGGGTTTGTATCTACTACCTTTGTATACCTCATGGCCCAGCCAAGTGGATATTTCTGTTATCTGCTGCTCTCTCTCCATCTGGAGACTGTGGTTACTCTTTGAAGTTCATTCACCCATAAGGGACCCTGGCTAAATTCAGTTTCCCCAGCAAGTGCAAAGCTAGCACCCTCTCCACTGTTCATTTTGGAACAAAAGACACCTGTTTTCTGTGACTCTAGAACCTGGAGGCACCGGGTAGGTCATGAAAACTTGAACACCTAGTCTTACCCCAATATACCTTCCCCAACATCAACAACAGAATTCTCATATATGTTACATAGCATGGAAGAACCCTACCTTCATGTACTTGAAGTCATTAATCAGGTCACAATCTCTTGATAAAATTAACCATGGCATTCATAATTTTTCGGGAACAGGGAAAATAAAAGAAGGTTGTGTCAATCATGCCAAGTGCTCCATGGAAACCGTCCTCCACATACAACCATGTCACGGGGATACCCAAGTCCTCCAGCCTCTTTTTGTACAGCAGCGAGTGATCCCGTAAATCATCATACTCGCAGCCCACAATGAGAGCTTCGGGCATCTGAAACATCACTTCATCCTCTGCCAGGAGTGGGCTTACGGTGGGATCCAACACAAGGCGGGTCTCCTGATATGCCAAATCATTTGCAGGCGCCATTGGCTTTGGGCGGTAACCCCTCTGCTTGAATCTCTCAGGGATGTTCTCATGGGCCAACCACTTCCAGTACTTCTCCCTGATTTCAGGGGTCAGATTGGCACCTGTGATCATGTCTTTTTTCCAGGAGGGATCGATATTCAAATACATCATTAAACAATACATGGAAAAATTCCTAGATCCTAATTTGTTCTTGTTCTGCTGATAGGCTGGTGACCGGAAATCAAGGGCATGGAGCCCAGCATAGATGACCATCTGTGCACGGATCTTTGGAAGGTGGGGACTCTTCAAAAGCTGTTGACACATCACTACAGCTGCTGCCCCTCCCATGCTATCACCACAGACCACCACGCGTGCTGGATCCACCCCAAATGTACTCAGAGATTTCAGGAAGTGGACGGTGGCTGCCATGCAATCAATGTACATTACAGGATACTTATATTCAGGCATCTTGCGATATCTGTCAAGGAAACCAGGAAAAACACTTTATCCTCCTTAACTCAGCTGAGAGTCCCCCACAATTACTTGTGCCCAATCTCTATGAGCCCCCATTTCCTCCCATAAATTTCCTTTGGAACCTGGACAGGTAACATGTAGCTGACAAAGCGTTAATGAGGTAAATGAATGGGAATGCCTAGCACAGAGACTTAGTTCCTCCTAATTGCTCCTCTCATGGGGAACATGCCCCATGTGTGGACAATGATGGTTACCAAACTCTGTCATAAACTTTGAACCACAGTGAGATCTCATCAAACCCAACTTTTAGAATTGTTTGAGTTTGCACCTAACTGTGTGAGGTAATGTTCTTTGTTGTAGTAGATTCACCCATATTGGATTCCAATCAATTCTGCCATGCTATGGGTCAAGTGTGGAAACTGAAGTAGCCCCAAGGAGTAGTGATTATCACAGAGTGTCCTCCTAAGCAGCTGAGTCTGCAAGACAAGAAGTTTCTGACTAGTGCCCAACAGTGCCTGAGCTCTAGGCTTAGCTCAGGACAGTGTGGTATTCATTGGACTTTCCTTTGACCAAGACAGCTAGAATGAAGGCCTGTGGGAAAACGTTACTCCTTTCCATGCTGATTAGAAATGGAACCTTAAAAAACTCAAGACTCTCTGGGACTGAAGCCGTAGTACAGTGCGTACAGCACTTGCCTTTCAGTCTGATGACCAGGGCAGATCTGCAGCATCCTATATGGTTCTCAGATGTTATCTAAAGTGATTCCTGAACACAGCTGTGAATAAGCCCTGAAGACCATTAGTGTATGGCCCAAAAGCCAAAAATCAAAAAGACTAAAACCACCTACAAACTCCATGTATGGACAAAGATTCACTGCATGTGGTTAGGAGCCAAGAACTAAAAGTAGAATTATTTTTGCAATTCCACCTCATCTGGAAAGCCAATATATTTTATCCACTCACCTGGAGGTAAGTTTCGAATGCTGGGAAATGTGTGTTGATACACTGAAACTTTCCAGATGTGCAAGAGCATTCCAGGAAATACAGGACTAAGCAAACCAAGGGCTTGCCATCCCCTGTCATATTGCCTTTGAGGACCAGGGTTGGAACCTTGCAAGGTGTCTAGTTGGCCAGATGTGGGGTCCTGTCCATCCATCCTCCCCATGTCCATACAGCCCTGCAACTTTCTGATTAGTATAGCTGGGAGTTTTTCCTGGGGTAATTAGGGGGCACGGCAGCCCTCTGTGGTGTCTTGCTCCCATTCACAGACTCTGCATGTAGAGAGGTGCTAGCAATAACTACTGAGGGGTATTCTGTGTTGACCTCCAAAGTGCCTGATGAGAAATTCTGTACCTGCTCTTTGGGACTCTTTAGAACTGACTTCCACTTGGGAGCCACAAGCCCCACTTCTTTTTTGTTGAATGCAGCAGGTTGGCTGAGTCCCAGGATGGACCTGGAGTACTCCTCCCCTCCACACTGGCTTCTCCCTGTTTTTCCCCCTTCTGCAGCCCATTCCAACTCCCCACCCATCAATCGTCCATGTTAGAGTATGACTTCTTCTCAGCTTCTTTTCCCCTTCACTCACCCAACCGATAGGACCACTGAGTCACTCTCCTTGCACAAAATAAGGCAGATACTATGGTGAGTTTCTAGAAAACAAAACATTTGGACATGCTGTAGAAAGGTTAGAGTGCTGCCCCTACTAGCTGACCACCTCCACAACCAGGTCCAGCTAGGTTCTCAGATCTGCTGAACATCTCCCTACTTTTCCTCTATGGTGCTGATGAGGAGCTTTCTAGAAGTGAGACTCATAGGATTCTACAGTTCTCGTGATGCCTGTCTATTTCCAAAAGTCTATACGCATGGATGTGCATAATATCATGGACCCAGACGAGGACCTGTACATGTGCATGTCATGTTCCCGACAAACAGATGCACAGATACGGAAGTGGCAGACAAATAAATGGTTAAACATGTGGGAGGTCTGGGAGGGCCAGCTTTACTGAGAACTGCTGCAAAGAGTCTCCATACACTATATTAATTAAGCCCCTGGCACCACTCGATGTGAACCCAAACAAAAAATATATGCATACATATGTCCCATGCAAGTATTCAGATAAACATGTATCTTATATTTTCAAAGAAACATATTAGTGCATACAAATGCTCCACATATATAAACAAAACTAATTCATGCAATTCATATGTATACATCATTTGTCACAAAGTACTAACATAAATGATTTATATTTACATACTCTTATTCCACATGCATTCATCCAAATATGCACACAGAATTGCATATAATCCATATAAAACAAGCAGCTATGCCTGTGTGCATATATAAAGTGGCCTATAATGTGTATCTAGAGAGTGAATGCATAAACCTTTCTCTTTGTTTCAAGATAGAGCTAGAAAGATTCCAAGTGACCTTTGCCACTGAATCATCTGGGTCCCAAACCTGCCCCAAGTCTTAATGGAACCTCTCAGACCCCAGGAGGACAGACCTTCATGGCCATAAGGTAATATCATGAGGTTAACCAGGGAATGCTGTTACTCACTCAGGCTCCCCACCAGGACCCCGCCTCCATGGTAGTACAAGATGCCAGGTCTGAGGGTACTGCAGGAACTCCTAGGCTGGTACAGCTTCACAGGGATTGTCCCGAAGCGCAGGTCTGTGACCACCACATCCGGGTCCTTCTTCAGGGGAAGCAGGTCATGTACAAAACGAACAAACTTGCCCATGGAACAGATGTTCATCTTCTCCAAAATATTGCCCTGATGGTGACAGGAAATTCAAAATTGACGGTTTTCAAGGGACTTCTCCAGAATGACTTGGTTCCCAGGGGAGCCTTGCTATATGACTTACATGAAACCAGAACAAGCCACTCCCAAACCAATGCCCCACATACCTTACACTCCTGCCCTACCCCCCAGGTTTCTAAATCCCCACAGAGGGTCCTTGTCCACAGGTGCTCTGCTGGGAGCATCTCTCACTCACACACAGAACCTGCTCCCCTGATTTCTGGACATGACATGTCTTCCAGGGAATTCCTCAAACCACCAAATCATGGTGGCTCTCTCCAGCACTTGGCTGCTTATTTGAAATGGTGTTGACTATGTTTTTTATCTTTATTTTAAAAATGTGAATACAAATATGATTGTAGTTGTATGATTTCAGTCATATAAAGAGTACCTCCCTTCACAAGTGCAACATTCCCACCACCAATGTCCCAAATCTCCCTCCTCCCCACCTCACCCACACTTATACTCGAGACAGGCTTTCTACTTCCCTCATTCAACCACATTGTTAGGCTAGTTCTCAATGTAGTTATTTCTCTAACTGCTCTCATCACTCTTTGTGGTGAGTTTCATGTCATGAGCTGTTTCTTCCAGCCCTCATTTCTTTTGTCTCTGAGAATTATTGTAAAAGTGACTTCCATTTTTCTTAAAACCCATAGATGAGTGAGACTATTCTGCATCTATCTCTCTCCCTCTGACTTATTTCACTCAGCATGATAGATTCCATGTACATCCAGGTATAGGAAAATTTCATGACTTCATCTCTCCTGACTGCTTCATAGTATTCCATTGTGTATATTACCACAGTTTCTTTAGCCATTCATCTGTTGAAGGGCATCTTGGTTGTTTTCAGAGTCTGGTTATTGTAAATAGCATTGCAATGAATATAGGTGTGAGGAAGGGATTTTTGTATTGTATTTTTGTGTTCCTTGAGTATATTCCTAGGAGTGGTATAGCTGGATCATATGGGAGCTCAATTTCCAGTTTTTGGAAGAATCTCCATATCACTTTCCATAGAGGTTGGACTAGATGGCATTCCCACCAGCAGTGAATAAGAGTTCCTTTCTCTCCACATCCCCACCAGCACTGCTTGTTCCCATTATTTGTGATGTGTGCCAATCTCTGTGGTGTGAGATGGTACCTCATAGTTGTTTTGATTTACATCTCCCTGACAATTAGTGATGTGGAGCATTTTTTCATGTGCCTTTTGGTCATTTGCATTTCTTCTTTTACAAAGTGTCTGTTCTTTTCTTCTCCCCATTTTTTGATGGGGTTAGATGTTTTTTTTCTTGTAAAGTTCTGTCAGTACCTTATGGTGGTGACTTATGTTGAAGTTATAATTCTAGAAATATTGATCACCCTCCTACCTTCTCTCCCCCCCAAAAAAAAAACCCTGCAATAAAAATATTTCTCTTTTATTGCCTGAAAAAAATGTTGAATTATAATTCTTTTTTGGGAGGAGGGTCATGCCCCACAGTGCTCAGGGGTTACTCCTGGCTCTACGCTCAGAAATCGCCCTTGGTAGGCTCAGAGGATGCCAGGATTCAAACCACCGACCTTCTGCATGAAAGGCAAACACCTTACCTCCATGCTATCTCTCCAACCCCTGAAGTTATAATTCTTAAAGGGCTGAGTTAATTCTGAGGGATCAAGGATACGATGTCCTTAAAAAGTGAGATCACTGAGGCTAGAGCGATAGTAGAGTGGAAAGGGCATTTGAAGTGGCACTGGGAAGTGGCAGACCTGAGTGTGATTCCAGAATTATATATGGACCCAGAGTACTACCAGAGTAATTTGTAAATGCAGAGCCAGTAGTAACCCCTTAGTGTTGTTTAAATATAAAATATAATCCCATGTGTTAGGAGAGGCCTTCCCAGGTATTATGCCTCTAGCTCCTCAGGCAGAATGTCTGAAAACAGAGGATAATGGCAGAGAAATAACTCATAAGCAGTCAGTTAAAATTTGACTGTAGTCATCTAGTTTTATTCCCTGATGGCTTTTCTCTGCCATGAGACTCTGCACCATGTCTGCCTAACTTATGTCTTTCTCTCAGGAGCTCTGTCTGTCTCCCATGCTCCTTCTCTCTATATTTCCTTGCTGCTTCTCTTCTTCATGTGTCTTTCCTCACTTTTTTTCCACACCCAAGCTTTTTATTCTTTATTCAAAACCACAGATCCATCCCAGGTGTGAGTAGTCTGACCATCCAAATGAGATTAATATCTCAAAACAAAGTTTGCATAAGGACATTGGGGGAAGGGATACCTAACATTTTTCACCTTCTTTGCTTTACAAAACAAAACAAAATTTAAAAAATGAGGATAGTTACAAAACTTTTTTCTCCTTCTCTGCCAGAGGCAAGAACTTCATAGCAGAATTTAAAGTATCAAAATTTAAATTCTACATAATTCTTTTCAAAACAATCAGCCTCTTCCATATCTTATACATTTATAACAATAACTTTTCTCATATTGTTTTTGTAAAGCAAAGAAGGTGGAAAATGTAAGGTATCTCTTTCCCTAATGCTCTTACCTTGCTTCCCTTTGAGATGTTAATCCCACCTAGATGGTCAAATCCACTCACAGCTGGGATGGGTCTGTGATTTTGAATAAAGACTAAAAGATACTGCTAAAAAGAAGAAGGGTACATGAGGAGAAGTATCCAGGGAGCAGCAAGAGCAGAGAGCTTGAGAGAGAGAGAGAGAGAGAGAGAGAGAGAGAGAGAGAGAGAGAGAGAGACATGAGATAAGCAGCATAGAAAGAAGATGCAAGGGAGACAGACAGTGCTCCTGAGAGAAAGACATGAATTAGGCAAACGTAGCAGAGGCTCCTGGTGGAGAAAATCCCTGAGGGAAAAAGGGACCTGTAAGTTATTTCTCCACCATTATCCTCCGTCTTCAAACCCATCTGCCTGACGGGCTAGAGGCAAGGTTCCTGAAAAGGCCTCATCCACATGTGAAATTTAACTTTATATTTTATATTTAAACACCTGAGTACCACTGTGTGTGGCCCAAAATCAAGTTCGTAAAGATTCCATACACTAACTTACTTCAACATGTGCCTTACCTAGTGTGGGCTGATACTAATCTTTCAATGAAAAAAAGATGAGCCCAGGTTGTGTTGCAGCCACACATGCCAATGTCATGGGTTACTTTTGACTCTGTACTCAGGTAATACATTTGGCAGAGCTCAAATTCTGCTGTGATTTGACATGGAACAGCCATTTGCAAGACTAGAGCCCTACCTGCTGTAAAATCTCTTCAACTTTATGTCCAAGGACTTGATGCTATCTGCTATTGCTGCTAAGGATCTTATAAAGCCCTTATACCCTTGGCCACTAATTTTCAGGACCTGCTTCCTCCATGATGCTTTGTTACTCTCATTATAATGGAATATAGCACTTTGCATCAGACAGGGCTGAAAACAGCTATGTTTGTTTTTCTGAGTTTTGGGCCACAGCTGGCTGTACATGGGCAGTACTGGCCCAGTACTTAAGAGTTCCTGCCAGAGGTACTGGAAGGAATGGACAGTGCTGGGCATGAAAGCCAGAGCCTCACACTTGTAAATAAAAGCTCTATTACTGAAGCCAGGTCTGCAGTATATGGAAGGAATTTTATACCCTCCAAATTGATGAGATTCTTATACAATTTTCAACATTAGGGTAGTACAGCAAACCCCAGTACTCAGATGCCTGTGTGCATAACTTGAAATCCCTTAAAGTACGTTTGGGGTTTTTTTTGTTTCATTTGGTTTTTGTTTTGGTTTTGGTTTTGGTATTTTTGTACGGGTTTTTAGGATTTGTTTGGGGTTTTTTTGTTTGTTTGGTCGTTTGGTTGGTTGGTTTGGTTTTAGAGGCACACCTGGTGATATTCAGGGGTTAGTCTTGGCTATGCACTCAGAAATTGCTCCTGGCTTGGGGTACTGTATGGGATGCTGGGGGATCAAACCCCAGTCTTCCTTAGGTTAGCGCATTGTAAGGCAAAAGCTCTACCGCTTGTGCTACCCTTCCGGGTCTCCCTTCAAGTAGTCTGAACATTGGGAGGCATGCTTGCTTGTTGGATATCATCTTCTCTCACCAAACTTCTGAATTCATGGGGCTGGTGAGGTGGCGCTAGAGGTAAGGTGTCTGCCTTGCAAGCACTAGCCAAGGAAGGACCGCAGTTCGATCCCCTGGCATCCCATTTGGTACCCCCAAGCCAGGGGCAATTTCTGAGCACTTAGCCAGGAGTAACCCCTGAACATCAAACTGTGCCCCCCCCAAAAAAATTCTGAATTCAGAGTTAGTTATTGACATTGTCTTTAACCATGGTTGACTTCCTGATTATCACATAGGAGGTGCAGATATCATCCTCATGGAGAAAAAGGAGCCAGCAAAAATAGAGTCCAGGAAATATGGAGGACGAGGCTGTCAGCCTGTCCTCCCCTACCACAAACAATGAACAAAAGGTTTAAGTCGGGGCCGGGCGGTGGCGCTGGAGGTAAGGTGCCTGTCTTGCCTGCGCTAGCCTAGGACAGACCGCGTTCGATCCCCCGGTGTCCCATATGGTCCCCCAAGCCAGGAGCGACTTCTGAGCGCATAGCCAGGAGTAACCCCTGAACGTCACTGGGTGTGGCCCAAAAGCAACAAAAAAAAAAAGGTTTAAGTCATGTTTTTCTATCAAAGGCCAGTGAATTGAGGCTGTGATTGCCCCCTCTTCTTCAGATGACAAAACTGAATCACTCTGTTTGGAACCAGACTATGAAATGTGTGTTAAGGTCAGGACAGCTGCAAGAATTAAGCTCCATCTTGCATAAGCAAAACCTGAGGACGGAGATGTGGCCCTGGGATTTCCCTCCTACTAGATTCCTCACTGGGAGCAAAAGGCACAGCACTTTCCAGGAAGGGGAGGCAAACGCATGTGCTCTCTGGAGCCACTTCCCACTGCCTTTTGGAGCCCCATGACCTCCTCCCTACCAATCTCTACCAGACATCAACAGACTGCCAGAGCTCAAAGCCACAGGGCTGAACTATCAAAGCCATCTTCTGCCACTTTGCTCCTCTCTCCTCCTATTCCAAAATGCTCTTTATATATTTTGGGGTGCTATTGGGCAAGAATAGCAATGAGGTCAGAGATTCCCACAGGCCCATTTTATCCTCGATTTTCAAGTGCAGACAATCCATTAGGATAACCAGGACTTGGTTTTGCATTTTGGTAATGAATAACTCCCTTGGAGCAGCCCAGAAATAGGTGGAGCCTTATAGGATTTCCCAAAAGTAAGGATGCAGGTGTAAGCAGATAACATAAATCACTGGGGCTAGTCAGCTGACAAAAGAAGCATTGGGCCTGTGTTTTCCTCATTCATGTGCCCCTGTAGTCTCAGGAGAGGTGAATAAAGCAAAATGTAGGACTTACCCATGTCACCAGCAGCTCAAAGATGAAGTAATAAAGAAGCAGCTTCTTGGGGTGGCTGATATCTGCTGGGATTTTGATGAGGAACAAATACTTGAATAACACCCCCACTGAAACCCCCACAAAGAACACACAAGCCACTAAGAGGCTGACCCAGAGCAGAAGGAGGCCCAACATGCTGTACCCATCAAAAGTGAGCCTTTGGACAGACTGTGACAGGAGTTGACCATTTGGCAGAAGCCAACTTCCTTTTATACTTCTCCATCTCCCAGAAGCCTTAGTCTAACCCAGATGACTCAGAGTCATGTGAGGACCGGTTGTAGGATGGGGCCCTGCAGAGGAATAAGTGACCTCTATAATCTGATCCAGCTTCGATGGAAGTATTTGCATCCTTGTTGCACCCTGGCTAGTTTTGCAAATAACCTGACAGCCACATAATTAAGCGCTTCAAGTCTTTAATGAAGTCACACCTCTAGCACCCACTCTCTCTTTTCATAACAAAAGTTCTATCTTTCTCCATCCAGGACTTTGACACTTGCCCTTCTTAACCCTACCCAGATGGTTGGTCACAGGACCTTTGTACCTGCTGCTCTCCAGTCAAGGCCAGGCTCAATCATTCCTTCCCACACTTCTCTTTTCTGGCGCTGCCTTGTGTGAGATTAAAGTCTACTCTCCACAAGTTTTGCCTTCTCTTTTTCATAGATTTAGGACTTCCTTTGGATTCTTGGCTCTAGAATACATCAGAGGACAGCAAGCTTAATCTCCATGATCCTGACTGAGATTGGGCAGCCTAAAACACTTCCCACAAAAGTCACAGTATCAGCAGTAACAATAACAGCCACTCACAACATTTTTTGTTTAATATTGTCACACCTATAAAAACACACAAATTTAGATGCAATATGTAAGTGGTTTCACTTAATGTTCAGAAACAAATAAAATAACAGAATCGTCAGCTAGTAATAAGAGCTTACTAAATTGCTGCCAATGACTTAATCAGCTCTTTAGAGACAGAATAATTTTCACAGATTTGCTTGTCATGTTCTTCCCCATTTTCCACTTTTCCTTTCTTCTCTTTCTATTCCAATTTTTTTATATTATGATGTATAAAATAATTTGATCTCACTAATCTGGAAAAATGTACTATAATCTATTATATTTCTATTCATATAATACATTTATATAACATATAATATATGATCGATATAATATATTAATATTTATATCATATATTATGTGTGTTATATAATATATAAACATAAATTTATATATAATGTATAATATTGTAGTATTATATATTATTAAATAATTAATAATATATAATTATACTATTTATAATATATTATTTTTATTATTTTTATATAATGTATAGTTATATAATCAATTAGTCAACCCACGTGAACATATGTCAGCATGTTCTTTAAATAAAGTAAATTTTAGAAAAAGAAATCTTCCCATATTTGTTAGAAAACTCTAATATAATATGTGTGGGGGTAGGTCGAACCCCTTGCTGGTGGTGTTAAATTCCTCTGTCCTCCTTTTAGAGGAGACCCCAGCAACAAATCCCCCACAAATAAACCAGTCCAGTCAGAGAATTTAGGGGACAAAAGGTTCGGCAACAAAAGCTTTTTTCAGTCTCTGGACTATTCAATTTGCCTCCTACTCCAACCAAAAGTTCTCAAAAAAGCTCTTCTCGCCTCCCCCTCAAGCTATTTTTTTAATCGCCCCCACCTGGAAGATCCAGGTGGGATGACAGGCAAAAATTACAAAACAATTCCCCCTTTTTATAAACAAACAATAATAATATACAAAACAATACAATAATAACATACAATACAATACAACACTACATAAACAAATACAAAACTTTAATGAAATATTAAATACTATAAGATTAAAAATATTAATTTCAATTAATTAAAAACATTTAATTACACTAATCACAAATTAAATATACTTTAAAAGATTTTAATCATAAAAATACAAATACATAAGTTAAAAAGAATTTTTACCAAATCCAAACTTACTCTCAAAAAATAAGGAGTATAGAACTCCTAAAAGTTCAATCAAAGACATTTGATGAATCAGGAAAGACAAATTGCAACTTAATACAGGACACAACACTGCAACAGTTAATACTGTATACCTCAGTTCAATATCAGGAGGCTTGCAATTGTGATGGGATTCCTACAAATAAAACGTTAAAAACTAGGAAGAAAAAGGGAATAGTAATAAATAAATAAAGCAAAAGAAAAAAATTTTAACTGAATCAAAAAAAGAAAAAACTTTGAAAATACAATAATAAAAAGACTGTTAGATGAATATTTCACAATAACAAAAAATTACAGTAACAAAAAAAATTTTTAAATCAAAGTTGAGTAAATCTAGTTAATCAAGAATTTCATGCAAATCATGACCATAAAATTCCATAATGCAAATATAAAACAATAAATATATTATAATCAGTCAACAATAATGAACACTGTGAAAAGAGTCTACCCAAAAACTATGGTTATATCAAAACTATGATTATACCTCCATCTCAAAAATCTATGTTGATAGCAATAAAACACTGATGTTACACTGAAAAGTCAGAAGTTTCAAATGAATATATATCAATACACAATCATAAAGCAACATTAACATGATTAAAAAACTTTCTCTTATATAGGTCTTAAGTAACATCAATATATTGCAAAATTTTCTAATTAATAATGACCTAAAACAATACTGAAATTAAGGCATAGATACATCATACAAACAACCACAATGGGGATTCATCGTATTCATTCCTATTAAGCAATCATACCTAAAAACTGACCATTAAAACATCAATGATAATCGACAAATAAAGGAAATGATCATTAAGTATTCATAATAGATCTCTGAGAAATATAAAAAAAGATATATGCTGCTGTGGATTTTACTAATGTATTAGGGATTTTCTTGATCATTAAGTACTCATAATAGATCTCTGAGAAATATAAAAAAAGATATATGCTGCTGTGGATTTTACCAATGTATTAGGGATTTTCTTGATCTTCTAATCATCAAAACTGATCCAATACTGTTCTGTGGCAATTTTACAATATGAAGTACAATGTCCATAATGAACTTGACCAAAATGATTTGATACTGATGATAAATTATATTTTTCAATCTTGTTATTATCTTCCTGAGTGAATTCTGCTAAATTGAGGTCTTCCAAAGGAAAATCCACATAAGTGTGTAAATTTTTAATCTGTTTTCCATCAAAAGCTAAACGTTTCAAATGAATTATCAATATGGGAGATATTTTCCATAAAATGTTTTCTTTGAAAAATCCCCTTTAGTGTTGCAATTATTACAGTGAATTCTATTGTTATCTCTCAAATCTTCTTCTTTAAAAAATTCAACAAGGCATTCCTGTAAAGTACATTTATCTGCAGACTTGACAGCCAGGGACAACTGAACAAATGTTTCATAAACCTCAGACTTTTGGTAACATGTAAGACACTGTAGTATAGATTTAAACTGTCCTTGAAAGGTATCATAGATAATAGATTTGCAAGCTCTAAATTGTTCATATTTATCATTGTCTATAAGGTGTACAGTTTCATCTGTTATTGAATTTTTAAGCAAATCTTGATGTAGTCCTTCTATAAGAAACATTAATAATTCGTAGGATCCTGTCGGTTGTATCCAGCAACTTGGTCATTGAGTAAACCTATTGTTGCTTTGAAACTTTCCGGAGTGAAATACTTATGGCATCCATTTCCCATGATTTTGATAAGATGATCAAATTCATCTGCTAATTTACCTTTATGTCCCTTTCGATTTTGTCTGCTAATATCTTTTTTATAATTATCTTGATAAAAATACTGAGTCAAGTCTGTAATATTATATAAGCATTGCAATATTGAATTCATGAAACATGAGTTACCCAAGTTTTGTAAACCAGTGTAAACAGGTTTCTGTTTTTCTATTTGTATTCCAGACTGTAAGGATTTATCACTTTTGTCAGATTCACTGAGAATATGGGGTATGAAAGTTAATCCCTCACTTACATTCCCAGTCACCTCAGCAGCACCACAACTGTCAATATCTTGAGCACTCTGTACTTGATGTGGGAAGGAGTCTATAGTCCCAGCAACCTGACCTTGATCATCAGCGCCAGTCCGATTTCTAACTAGGTGCAAGGGGACCCAAAATTTCTTGGGAGGGTTGTCATTTGTAGAAACATAAGCATAACCCCTCCCTCTCAAGAGGAGATAACCAGCAATCCATTTTTTATCCTCTTTTATCTAAATTGGAATGTTTGTTGTTTCTTGTCTCTGATTATCTTCCTTAAAATGTTTTTCTCCTGCAGTGTAGCTTTCTCCATGAGGTAAATTTAGGTGATTTAGTGTGATGAGAGTGAAAGATAACAGCTCAGTTGGCATTAAACCTCTTTTTCTATTCTTTTGCAATTGAGTTTTCAGAGTTCTATGGGCTCTTTCCACAATTGCCTGTCCTTGAAAATTGTGGGGAATTCCTTTAAGATGTTTTATCTGCCATTCTTTACAAAAAAAATTCAAAACTTTTACTTACATAAGAGGGTCCATTATCAGTCTTAATAGAATACGGAATACCCATAACAGAAAAACATTGTAAAAGAAAACAGCAAACAGCCTTAGATTTTTGGGAAGACATAGGAATTGCCCAAATAAATCGAGAATATGTATCCACTACCACATGAAGGTATGGTTTTTTTGGAAATAAGTCTGTTTGAGTTACATCCATTTGCCACAATTCGTTACACTGCAAGCCTCTTGGATTTGCTCCTGCTATATGAGTCTTTGTGCTAGCGGGGCACATATGTTACATCTTTCTATAATTTCTCTACCTTGCCTCCATGAATTTGATAATTTACATGTAAACGATGAACATTTGTGTGTAAGGCTGAATGTATGGCGATTTAAACATAGGCATTGCCAACAAATCAGCAGTCTTATTTCCTTGAGCCATTGGCCCTGGAAGGCCTGAATGAGCTCTGATATGTGTGACGTAGATAGGTTCAGTTCTTTTTTGAATAAGATGTTGTAACTTTTTAAATAAATTCTGTATAATAGGACTATGAGAATTGAGGGAGGCAGTGGCTATCACTGGGCATAAATTTACAACATATAAAGAATCAGAAACGACATTCATGGCTTCAGATACATTTTCTAATTGATAAATTAAAGTTGCTAATTCAACTTTCTGTGCAGACTTATATTTGGTTTCTATCGTTATATTCATATTTTCTCTGATTATTCCGCCACTTCCCCCATTTGATACATCCACATCAGTGAAAACATCCAGGTTCTCACCAACTTACTTCAAATGGCTTCTGCTTTCCTCAAAAACACAAAAATGCCCATAGATGAGGACCTAAAATCAGCATTTAATGTCTCGGCAATGAAGTGCAAGGAATTACTAGCCAATGAAATTAAGAAATCTAGAGATGAACATTTCAGCCAACCTAAAGAAAAACTCTACTGGAAGATAATAGAATTCATACAAATGGAACTATGAGAACTAATAAACATGCTAGCAAACCATAATAGCATAATTACACACATAGAGAATTGCATGGATGACTTAAAGACAAATTCTGGCCAACAACAACAAAGAAGTCAATAAAAAGGTGGAAGTGATAGCACATTGGTTGTCTTGTGCGCAGCCAACAGGATGAACCCTGGTTCAAATCCCTGACTGCCAGGAGTCATTCCTGAGCACAGAGCCATAAGTAACCCCTGAGTGCCACTGGGTGTGACCCAAACACCCAAAAAAAGAAGTAAATAAAAAAACACAAGACAAAACATGGGAAGAAGATGCAACGTACTTAATGAACAAAGATCCAAGAACTAATCTATTACTAAAAGGAATGCCAGAAGGGGAGTAAAAGGGGAAAGGGGAAGAAGAGTGAGGGAAATAATAGCAGAGAATTTTTCCATTCCCTGGAAAGAAACAGTTGTACAAATACAAGAGGTTAAAAGAGTACCAAACAAAATAGACCCTAACAGATCAACACTAAGATATATAGTAATCCAAATGGCAGAGAGAGAAAGAACCCCCATGCCTGCTTAGAGCAACTTCTCAGTATATAGCCAGGAGTAACCCCTGAGTGCTCCTGGGTGTGCCTTTCCCCCAAAAGAGAGAGTTGAAGTCTTCAAAGCAATAGAGAGAAAAAAGTCTCAAATTCAAATGAAGGAACATAAGAATAAAATCAGATCTTCCATTTGAAACAATTCAGGCAAGAAGGCAGTGGAATTACATATTTAAACTACTGAATGAACGAAACTTCCAATCAAGAATCCACTACACCCCAAAACTCTCATTTACAAGGGAGGTAGGTTTAAATACATTCTCAGACAAAAATAATGCGCAACATTTGTGCTAAGCAAACCAACTCTAAATGAACTACTTAGAGATCAAGCACACAAACCAAACACACAGTGTAACAACAACCCTACACAATAAACTAGCACAACAACCCTCTCAATAATTTCCTTAAATACCAATGGACTAAACTCTCCCATTAAAGGACACAGAAAGGTTAGATCAGGAAACAAAACTTAGAAACCTGCTGCCTGCAGGAAACACACTTAAAAGTTCAAGATGGACACTGGCTGAGAGTTAAAGAATGGAAATCAATAATACATACCACTGTGGAAAAAAGCAGGGACAGTCATACTCATATCAGATCAAATTTCATTCGACTTTAAAAAAGTTCTCAGAGACAAAGATGAAAACTATGTTCAGGGGAACATTAGACCAAAAAGTACCAACTCTGATAAACATTTAGAGCCAGAAAAATATATAAGGCTTTTGCTTACAAATCTGGAGAAACATATGGATGGAAATGTGATAATAGTGGGAAAGTTCAACACATTATTATCGCCACTAGACATATCCACTAGGCAGAACACTAGCAAAAGCATAAGAGACATAATGAAAAACTGAAGGTCGAACCCCAAGGTCTTTTTAAGGAGCCAGGAAATGTTCTGCTCAGTTGTGGTTGTCAAAGTCAATCTTCTGTAATTAGATCTTGATTTTGCGCACGTCCCAGAATAAAGTCAAGAGTAATCTTTTTTATTTTAATTTTTATTTTGATCATAATGGGTTACATATTTTTCACAGTAGTATTTTAGGCACATCTTAACACTGAATCAGGGGAATACCCATCACCAAATTTGTCCTCCCCCCTTCCCAGTTCCCTTTCTGCAATCCATATACCCCACTATCACCCCCTGGACTGCTAGAGTAGGTGGTCCCCTCTTTGTCTAGCTTCCTATTCGTGATCATATAGCTGTTTGGTCCAGGTACACTCCCTTGTTTCTCCCTCTATTTAAGAGGCGGAGCTAGATAAATCGAGTCATGTGGTTTTGTTTGAAGGAAACAAAAGCAATAGTTTGGGGTACAAAATAAGAAAAAAAACAAGTAAAAAACGCTAAAAATTGGTGGAGTCCTTCTACAGGCTTTCAACTTCAGTTTGAGAGAGGATGTGAAAAAGGTAATTGAAACACCACAACAATACAGAAAGAAATATCAAATTAAATAACCAGTGAGCACTATAACAATAAAAACAAGCACCACACAATAGTCTCTGTTCTGAAATCAAATCATGCCGGAGTGCAAAAAGAAAGAGAAAGTAAAGATGAAATAAAATAAAATAATATTAGAGATATCAACTTCAATATCTACACCAAAATAAAGACGTCAAAAAATCGATCAATCAATAAATAACTATGTGGGAAAATATTTGTTTTGTGCAAATAAAGTCTTTCTTTATGGTTCCAGAAGTTCTCTCAGAAAAGGAGTTTAAGTTAGAAATATGGAGAATCCTCATAGAAAACACAGAAAACGTAGTTCATGCTGAACAAAACACAAAGATAGAAATCAGAAAATTCCAAACTGATATAACAGGATCTGAAAAACATTATAGCTGAACTGAAAACCTCAATGGAAAGCCTCTCCAAAAGGGTAACAGCATCCAAGGGCAAAATCAGTGAACTGGAAGATGAAATGCAGAACAACTCCATACAGCAGATGAAATTAGAAAAGAACCTTAAGGCAAATTATCAGACAATGGAAAAATCACTCAAAGAATGTGAACAGATGAAAATAGAAGTTTTTGATAAACTCAAGAGAAACAACACAAGAATCAGTGGTGTCCAAGAGACCCATCAAGGATATCCCCAGGAAGAATCAACAATCAAAGACATCATCACAGAGAAACTACCAGAGATAAAGACTGCATGCAATCAAATCCTGTATGCCCAAAGAGTGCCAGCTAAAAGAGACACAAAGCACCCCAAGACTCATCCTAATCACAATGACTAATCCCACAGATAGAGATAGAATACTGAAAGCGGCAA
>PVKC010005162.1:0-33845 GCA_004027635.1 Crocidura indochinensis | reverse complement strand
TCTGTCTCCCAAGTCCTCCACCCTCTCCCCAGGGACTTCTAGATTGAGTGACTCCCTCTGTTTCTGGTTTATCACCTGGTGATCTTATATCTGATTGGGCTTGGTGTCTCCATTGCTTCTCCCTCTGATTGGGAAGCAGGTTTAGGGAGATCGAGTTTTGTGGTTTTGTTTGGAGAAGAGTACCGTAATAGAGTGGGGTCTAAGTAGAATAGTCAAAGGTTGCAACATTCATCAACTTGCATTCTAATAAAGGGGCCTGAGCAAAAATAAAAGTGATAAATAAGTAATGGTTAATATCCTAAAAATCTATAGAAAAGAGAAAATTTTCTGTGGAACAGGGTAGAGGGTGAATGGGTGAATGTGTAAAAGGTAAAATAGGGACAATTAGATTAATCAAGGGCAGGTCTCATTGTGAAGATGGGGTGCAAATATATCTATTTTGCCTCTCTACCATATTCTTCAGGTACTCATCCATTTTATTTTTCTGAACCCAACATCTCTATGTTGACTATTTTAAAATCTATATTTCTAATATTGTCTTATAAGATATCATCCAATTAACCATTAGTATTATTCATCTATATAAAACTCTTCTATTCATCTGGTATTTGCTTTGCTCCAGAACTGCAAATTGATGCAAAGATAAAGAAATTGAAGTCCCAGAATTTATTAAATTCATGAGATAAATGATACTGTCATATAACAGCTAAAGTTTAAACCATTAGCAGGACAATGGCCAAGGAATTACACCTTGAGGAAGGAATCTTAGAAAGATCTGGAAGACACTTCCATGGAAGTATAGCAATAGTAGGGCATGAGCAGAGAGGAGGAGGTAATCTAAAGTTGATTACAAATGTTACTATCTTTTAATTTTCTCCAGTTAAATTATTTAAGTTCCCTTTTAGGCCCCTATCTACAACCCCATAGCATTTTAATAGTATTTTCTTTAATTTTCTTTGGTGGAACCACTTATATGTAATACATTATAGTCATTAGTATATTTTGATTTCTACCAGATGATAAGGACAAGTCTATAAACCTATTTATATTTGTCCTCACCATTACACACTTAGTGCTTGTTTATGGAATGAAATTCAACAAAGCAGTAGGTTAATGAACCAAATGGAAAATGAAAAAATTACCATGTGCTTTTTACTTGTTTGGATAAAAAAAAAAAATCCAAACAAGCAGTAGGGGATGGAATCTTGTTGCATGTAAACAAGGATGTAAGCTTCACATTAGGAATTCCAAGCAAAGAGTTTCTAATTTTCCCTTCTCTCAGTTCAGTTTTCTCAGACTTTCCATCATCAGAGGCCCAAGGAAAGTGCTCATTTTTGCTGAATCCTTGACGATTCCAAAAGCCTGTTTTGTGATAATTTCTATGGGATCTTTCAATTGTTAATTGCAGGTTAGGTTTCTCTAGGCCAGTTTAATATGTAGGCTAATTTGCATGGAAATCACTGTGATTATATAGTCCCATTTGGATTTAGAAGCTCCAAGTCATGTAATTGGGTTCATTATTTACAGTAGCTGAACATAAAAGTAATTCCATGCTGGATTTACTTGTGTCACAGTGGCCCAAGTGACTCATCTCTGAAAAAAAATGACCTACACAAGGATAATTATCTTAAAAGGCCTATTTAACTGGAATCAGGGTAGTATAGATTGACAACACTGAAAAAAAAATACAATGAGCATTCACCACAAAGAGAAGGGCCTTTGTCTTCAGCATCATCTGACCAGATGACCTACTATACTATAGAGACCAATTCAATTGCACAGAAGAATCAACTTCTGGTCCTTACCTGGATTTTTTCTAGCCTGCCTGACTTGATGTCAGAGCTGACTATTCCCTCTATATTCAGAGCACTGATGGCGGGTTATTTTTTTCCCAAAAATTATAGCTGAAATCTCAAGAGTCTTACATCCTAAACTATGATTAACATTAAAAATAAGAAAAGAGGTAAAAGATGCTCACTGGAACCATTTATGTTTTCTAGGAATTCATGTCAATTAGGACACTGAGGAAAATATCTCAATTCTTGAAGTGATTAAGAGTATTTTAATATCCAGAATTCTGTCACCACGAATTACCAGTCTGTACAGAGATGTGAAACACAAATCAGAAAAAGTTCTAGAAATTGAAATGATCTTCAATTTAGAGAGCCAATACAAAATTTGTGAGCTTCAGCATACAGTCAGACAGAGCAAGATTTGAATCCTGCTTAGACCAAACACTCAGAGGTATATGGGGTAATGCTGCTTTATATCTTTAAGTTTCTTTACTGTCTGCAGGGTAATGAGATATTGACAATGAACTCGACAAAATTGTGCTGTGTAAAATATAAAGTGATGATTTAGAAAAATTCTAGACAGACTTAAGTTTATATAGATGAAGTCATAGAAGTGTTAGGATTTACTCCCATATGGTATAAATGAGAGGAAATGGATGAGGATTTAAAAAAAAAACTAGACTAGACATAATCTTGTAACTGTGATGAGTAGGTAATGTACATGGGCATTTATAATACGGCTTTCCTTCTAAAATATCTTTTTAAAATCTCTATAATAAAAAGTTTAAAGAGATAAGATAATGCAAAGACAGCAGAGTGGTGTACAATGATTCAATAAATTACTTGTGATAGTGATCTTTACAAAGCAAAGATTAACAATGGCAATGGTATGTAAATAGATCATCTTTATAACGAGGGCTTCAAACTTTAACAAGTAAATAATCATGTCTATCATTTGTGATTGGCTTTCTGCTTTAGTTGAAGAAATTACTTATTTTTTATTATTGATCAAACAAATAAAAAAATAAACTACTAGCATTTATTTTTCCTTTACTTAGCCTGGACATCATCTAGAATGGATATAAAGGAAAAATATGAACAACTTCTGAACACTAAGACATAGTACTTAAGAAATTTAAAGTGATGACAGAAGTTCAAGCAAATCAATACATATTTTAAGTTGTTTAATTCCTCAAAATGTAACAAATGAGATGCTTAGCAGAACAATAACAGATTTTATAACATCGTTAGCAACAATATTTAAGTGAGTGGCCATCTGTTAAAATGCCCCACTTCTATTTATGGGAACTAAGTGCATCCAAAACCTCCTTATTGCTAGAAATATCTCTGTATCCAGGAGAAGAGACATCTCTGTATGTAAGAGAGGTTGTGCTCGTCTCTTTGGTAACAACAAGTACCCTTCAAAACACCAGAACTTCTGCTCAGAGCCTATCTTCCTGACCTCAAAAGGTTTTCTGATATGTAGTAGATTTCTTGCACTCTCAGGAAAAAATTTAAACTAGAAGACACATACTCCCCAAAGAATCTCATTAGTCCCATGCTTTGGAGAGTTTCCCTTTTTTTTTTCCCTCACACTGTCTGAGAGACAAACCCTCTATAGCACCCATGTCATCAATGATCCAGCTGCTTTCGATGACTTCTGGAAATGATTATCTTTGCACTTCAGAGATGAAAGCTTAGTTAAATCTGGGAGAAACCAAGCAGATGTGGCAGAAAATATTATACTGCACATCATCCAGTATCTGTTGTCATAGCCGTACAACTGATGGAGAGTTTTCCTGCAGTGATGTCGTTTAAAGATTTTAGGAGAGAGACAGTTGTTTGAAGGAAAAAATAAAGCTCACATGATCTAGCAGTGAAATATAAGATAGCTGTCTTCAAATAAGATGTTATTTTTAAAAATTCACATTATTGAAGCATGAATAGAAAACCAAGCAAAGAAGAAAATATGTAGAAAAATCCTCTATTAATATTTAAAACAACATAAAAAATGATCTAACAAGAAGCTCCATCTCTTAGTAAAGAATAAATTCAGCGATACACTGTATATTTGTTTTTACTGCTGATCTTTTCATACAGTGTTTTCATATTATCATCTATTTATTTATGTATTTTGGGTTATGGACCATACCTGGTGGTGCTCAGGGATTGTTCTTTATAGGTTCAGGGGAACCATATCATATGTCAGGGATCAAATACCTATTGACTGAGTGCAAGGCAAGTACCCCACCCACTGTGTTATCACTCCAGCTCTGCCATATTACCACCTTTTATTTCATAAATAATTTTGTACATTAAATGGTAAGAAGAAACAGCTAGATAGTGCATTACATAGTCCACATAATTTCCTCTCTAGTTTGTTAAAAGATGCATTTTAAATATGAGGTACAATAAGGCGAATTTTATTTGGGTCCCTTATGTTACATCCACACATTAGTCGTTTTTGTTTGTTTTTTGGGTCACACCCGGCAGTTCTCAGGGGTTACTCCTGGCTCCACGCTCAGAAATCACTCCTGGCAGGCACAGGGTACCATATGGGATGCTAAGATTTGAATCAATAACCTTCTGCATGAAAGGCAAACGCCTTACCTCCATGCTATCTCTCCGGCCCCTCACACACATTAGTGGTTTTTTTTTTTTTTTTTTTTGGTTTTTGGGTCACACCCGGCAGTGCTCAGGGGTTACTCCTGGCTCCATGCTCAGAAATTGCTCCTGGCAGGCACGGGGGACCATATGGGGCACCGGGATTCGAACCGTTGACCTTTTGCAACCTTTTGCATGAAAGGCAAACGCCTTACCTCCATGCTATCTCCCGGGCCCCTCACACACACATTAGTCTTAAACTTCCATTGAGGAAGTTTAAGTCACTGAACAATAGAAACTCATGTCAATGTCCTTCAAACAATTTGGCTCCTTTTGTGGTCCTATAAAACACTCCTCTAAAAGATTTTTCTTTTTTTGTAATGATGACTCATATCTTATTTTCTGGTGATTGCAATTTTACTTCAGCATATAGAATTGGTTGTCACTTAAATATGTGGTGAATTAGAATTTTTATTTAACTCTCATTGACAGATCATTGTCAGCGAAAGTTATTGGCCTACAGAGGACACCGTTTTGTTCCTACCGGTATATTATTGCCAAAATATTATAAAAGGGTCTGCAATTCATAACAGAAATGCTAATTACTAAATTGGGAAATTTAAAATATTTTGAGGCATAATTACAAGATCCATCTTAATATGTCTTTAAAATCTTTGCATGCCCAGTGCATTGTTAAATTGTAAAAGCATTTGACTAAAGAAAGATGTAAGATTCAGGATCTAAAATTAAGATTAGTAGGTGAGGATTAGCATTTGGCATATTATAGAATGCATTTTTAACATTTTATTCCATACAGTGATCTCAAGACAACATACCTTATTAAAGAAGATTCTGGCTTCTGTATAAAAGCAAGTGTTCTTTTGCTTTGTATTGTTTTAGGATTACACCTGACCATGCTCAGCCATTACTCTTGACTCTGTGGTAATTTTTTTCAGAATATTTTTTAATTTTTAGTCATATAGATATTAAAACACAATTTTATAAATACTTTTGTGCTAATGCATTTTAAAATTTACATGAAATAGTTAAGTAGATAAGTAGTAAAAGTGAAGAAATTTAAAAATTTAAGAGGAAAATTCAAATTGGCCTATAAAATGATAGGCCTATAAAATGATAACTCTAATAGAGTAGGGTCATAGTGTTCCAAAATTCTTACATTGTAGATAATGTTTAAGTATCTACATTAATAAATACATTTTGAAATTAAATCACTTTGGATATAAAAATGACTACTGGCAGAGCTTTGAAACCAGGAATATTGTTGGGGATCAAATTGATTAAGTTGTATGTACCTTACTCCTGTACTATTTCGACTCTGGCCCCAACACCAGCATTATTTTTCTTTATTTAACCATTTAATTTGTGGTGTCAGAATTTACATTATACTTTTCATGTATACTTGATTCCAACATTACACCTCACCAGAAAGGCAATTTCTCAACATTAGTGCCCAAGTATCACTTCAAACACTCCCTCTTTGAAAGCTCTGTTCTAAAGACAAAATATTCAATTCCATTGACTTTAACCATTTTTTTTATTTCCTTACTATGTTTCATTAGTTTTTTTTTTTCCAGAGGCCACACCTGGCTGTTTTCTGGGCTTACTTCTGGCTCTACATTCATGGATCACTGCTGGTGGTCTCTGGGGGCCATATGGGATGCCAGAAATTGAACCAGAGCTGGCCATGTGGAATGCAAGTGCTTTTACCCTTGTTTCTATTTCCTCAGCCTCCTATATTTCTTATTTTACACATGAAAGAGATTTCTTTTCCCATCTTTTTTTGTTTGTTTGTTTTTGTTTTTGTTTTTGTTTTTGGGTCACACCCGCCAGTGCTCAGGGGTTACTCCTGGCCATGCTCAGAAATTGCTCCTGGCAGGCACGGGGGACCATATGGGGCACCGGAATTCGAACCGATGACCTTTTGCATGAAAGGCAAACACCTTACCTCCATGCTATCTCCCGGGCCCGAAGAGATTTCTTTTCACTGTGGACATGGTGACATGTACACACATATAAACAAATGGAACTAAACTCCAGAATTCTCACAAATTTATAAATCAATGATAATTTGCTAGAGTAATTTTTCAGAAAAATTTTTGATTTTTGCTTTATATACATTAAAACACAATTTTATAAATACTTTTGTGCTGATGTATTTTAAAATTTACATGAAATTGCTAAGTAGATAAATAGCAAAAGTAAAGAGAATTAAAAATTTAAGAGGAAAATTCAAATAGACTTATAAAATGATAGGCCTACAAAATGATAACCCTAATAGAGTAGGGCCATAGTGTTCCAAAATTCTTATATTGTAGATAATGCTTAAGTATCTACATTAATAAGTAAATTTTGAAATTAAAATCATTTTGGATATTAAAAAGACAAAGTAAATCAGAATAGACCATTCAATATAAGTAAAGTATTAATCCATTATTAACATTTTATAAAATGCTTTTGCATGCTAGGAGTAGGCATTTTGTAATCTGGTAAAGGACAACCACAGCACCATGAATAAGTACCATGTTTGCCTTCATGTGCTGGGAAGTTTGTCTTGTCTTTTAAAGAAGCTCCTTTATTGTTTTTGCAAAACTAGTTTCAAAGCTTTGAATTTTCTAAGCTATTGCCTGTCCGTGAAGTTCTTTATGATTCCTTTAAATTTGAATGATAAACTAGCTGACTAGAGCATTCTTAGAAGTTCATTTCATTAAGTTTATTTTACCATATCCCACAATTCTCTTCTGGCTCTTAGAGCATCATTTCATATATCTACTATTATCTATTGTCAATCTTATGAGATTTCCTTTCTATGTAAGTACTTTTCTGGATCTTACTGCTTTCAATATTCTGTCCCTGTCTTTGGATTTTATCATTTTGAGTACAACTTTGAGTTTCTTGGAATTTTTCTGCCTGCATCTAGTTTCCTTGGGACACTCAGGGACTCTTGGATCTGTATTCCTATATGTCTTAACTCTGGAAAATTCTTAGCTATGATTTTTTTAAACAATTGGTTCTTCACAGTATTTGTCTTCATGTTATTCTGGAACTCCTGTGGTTCTTAATATTGTTCCTTTTGAACTTACACAATTCTCTGATATGTTGTGCTTTTTCAGACTGCCACACCCTTTATGGCTTATAGAAGTTTCCTGCATCTGATCTTTTGGAACTTTCAATCTTTTATCAGCTGCTGTTTTTCTGCAGCCCAGATATTCTAGTAAATCTTATATGTCACCTTCTATATCTATATATCTCCATTTCTGTCATTTCTGATTGAAATTTTTCTAATTTAAGCTATCATACCTTCTTGTACTTTGCTGACTACTTGTACTATCATTTGTTTAGACTCGTTAAACTTCCGCAACGTGGTTCTCTAAAGTCATTCTTGGAAGATACCAAGAGCTGGTTTTTGTGACTGAAATTTTGATATTATTGTTTTTACTGATAGAATACAAGATTCTACTCCTCTTCCCCACTGAGTTTGCTATGATTCTCCTGTGTTAAGGATGAATCTTTGTAATTAGCCCCCTAATCAGGGAGTTTGCGAGGGATTAGACTGTAAATTGCTCTTTTTTTTTCTCTATCTTCATCCATTGACAGGGAGTATGGGCAGTGTGAGGTTTGGTGAGTAGAATTTTCATGTGACTATGTGGTTCAGGAGATGTGAAGCTGGCTCATTGATATAAGGAAGATCCAAACGCAAATATCTTTATATATTTTTATAGGGCCCCCTCCAAAATCATATGGTGGTCAGAATGGAATTTGGATATGCTCGACACATATTCTAATGTCTTAGCTGCATCCCTTGCCACTTGTCTAATTTTATATGTCAGATGTTTCAGTGAATTATGTTAATTAAATAAAAATAGATTTCAACATGTATTCGGTTTAATTAATTAAATTAATTAATTTGATTATTTTTGAAACAAATTAATGCATCATTATGGCATTTGTAGACACAATATGGGTGTTTAACTTTAAATGGGGATTTACATATTATATACTAATTAAAAGCACCTGCATTTGTATTCTGAGATGATTGTCTATTATGACATGAATCTAATTTCTTTGGGAAGTTATTAATAACAATGACTTTCTGTGGTAATAAAAGTCAGCATGAAAAAAAATTTTTTTTGTTTTTTGGGGGATCATACCTGACAGCACTCAGGGGTTACTCCTGGCTCTATGCTCAGAAATCACTCCTGGCATGATCGGGGACCATATGGGATGCTGGGATTCGAACCATTGTCCTTCTGCATGCAAGGCAAATGTCTTACCTCCATGCTATCTCTCCGGCCTATAGGCATGAAAATTTTTAATTACTTTGAAAGTTCTGAAATAATTTTATTTTCTTTTGATATTTTAACAGATATTTAACATAACTAAACATGATATTGTATTATAATATAAATATACATCTCAACAGACATATATGTATAAGTTAATATATGATATATTTTAGACATATCTATATATGAATCAAAACTTAGCTATTAATTATAAGAACACTATAATACTTTGTTAATAAATATATTACACGCTTTTTAAAAATAATAATAATATCTTTATTTAAGCACCATGATTACAAACATGTTTGTAGTTCTTTCTGGAAGGTAGCCCAGAGAACACCAACGAATATAATTTCTCCAAGACCCAAACCCAGTAAGATATCCCTACCCAACAAATGTGGGGTTTGATTCCTGCAGTGTGTTTGAGCACCAGAGAGCCATTATAAAGGACTGCTGCCCTTCTTCCTAGCCTGCTTTTTGGGTGGAGCCAGAGGAACGCTGTAGCGGATCGAAGTGGAGTGACCACACCTGAACCCCACCTCAGCACATAGTAAAAACCACACTATAAGGGTCACAATGGGCAAACAATACAGGACAACTCCATGTATAGAGAATGAAAATGGCTTCTCTGATGACCCAAAATGTACCAAACAGCTAGGAATCCTCTCAAATAAGGTGTTTAAAGAATCATGGAAGCTTTTCATGGAGTCCAAAGAAAGCATAAATAGAATTGAATGGAACACAAATAAGAATTAAGAGGATATGAAGACTGAAATTAAAAAACTTTATACTGAAATAACAGATCTGAAAAACTCAGTTTCTGAATTAAAAACCTCAATTGACAGCCTCTCCACTGGAGTAATGATGTCTTCAAACAGGGTCAGCAAGCCAGAGGATGAGAGACAGAACAACTCCATACAGCAAAACTGACTAGAAGAGAACCTTAAAGAAAATGATCAGACAATGGATAACCTACTCAAAGAATATGAACAGATGAAAATTGATAAACTCAACAGAAACCATATAGGAATCATTGAAACCCCGAGACCCAGAAAGAGAATAATAATAAGAGGAGTTGGAGGAAGAATGAGAAGAGGAAGAGGAGGAAGAAGAGTAAGAAAAATAAGGTGAAGAAGCAGAGTAAGAAGAATAAGGCAAAGAAGAATAAGAAGGGAAAGATGAAGAGGAAGAAGAAAAAGTAGAGGAGGAGGAAGTAGAAAAAGAAAAGAAGAAAAAAGAAGACAAGAAAAGAAGAGGTGAATGTTACTGATGCAATTTAATTTGTAGAGTAGATGACCTATATATTTCAATGCCTAGATTTGATCCCAAATGATCTCATGTTTATGCTCTATTATTCTCACAACTTGTATAAATTCATGTATATCTGTATAAAAATATGTGATATAGAGGCCGAGAAATAGCATGGAGGTAGAGCATTTTCTTTTATGCAGAAGAATGATGGTTCAAATCTTGGCCTTCCATATGGTCCCCTGTGCCTGCCAGGGACGATTTCTGAGCATAGAGCCAGGAGTAACCCTTGAACACTGCCGTGTGTGAACCAAAAACCAAAAAAAAAAAAAACATGAGATATACTTATGCATGCTCACATCTAATAAAGTAACTGTAAAAAAATACAGGCAGGGTGGGGAGGGTGGGAGAGGAGCAGTGGTGGTGGGAATGTTGCACTGGTGAAGGGGGGGTTCTATTTATGACTAAAACGAAACTACAATTACACTTGTAATCATGGTGCTTAAATAAAGATTTTATTAAAAATGTTTATAGTTGGGTTTCAGTCATAACAAAGAGCAACCCTCTTCACTAGTTCAACCTTCCCACCACTAATGTCCCCATAACACTCTTAATGAACAATAGTAATATAATAGTAAAATAATAATAATTAAGAAAGTAAACAACTTAAATAACCTCTTAAATAGAGGTTTTTATTTTTATATCCTTCAATGCTTTTAATAACCTGTTGCACTTGAACTGAGTTCTCTCTTTTTTAAACTCTTAGTCAAGGAGGGCGGTTATAGCAGGGTGATAATTCTGAGCTATTAGCAGAAAGCCCTTCTCCCCTTACAGTTACTAGATTGGCTCCTTCCCCCACACTATGGCTTCTAGGTAGGTAGAGAAATCAGTCTCTCCAACTTGGTGGGTTTGGGAAGATATTCTTTTTTTTTTTTTTTTTTTTTGGTTTTTGGGTCACATCCGGCAGTGCTCAGGAGTTACTCCTGGCTCCATGCTCAGAAATTGCTCCTGGCAGGCACGGGGGACCATATGGGGCACCGGGATTCGAACCGATGACCTTTTGCATGAAAGGCAAACACCTTACCTCCATGCTATCTCCCGGGCCCCGGGAAGATATTCTTAAAGTTCAAGATACACACATTTTGACTACGGAGGTTTGGGACCCTAAAATTCAAAACTGAAAAGAAGTTCAGACAAAATAAGTTCCTCTGCTCCTTTGATACTATTAGGCTGGAAGGAACCAGAAGGAAACTTTAAGAAAGGAAAACTCACTTTTGAGGTGCAGAAGCTTCTAAGCTTAATGTATTCCCATCTGTTTATCTCTGCTTCCACTTGTTTGGAAAGTGCAGTTTCCTCCTTGAAGATGTCTGTAGTCTCAATGTCATGGAGTGTTTTACCTATGTTTTGTTCTATATAACTTATGGTATCAGTCTGATATCAAGGTCTTTAATCCATTTGTACATGGTGTTAACTGGGAGTCTGTGTTCGCTTTTTTGCAAGTGGCTAACCAGTTTGCCAGCACCACTTATTGAAGAGGTTTTCCCTGCTCCACTTAGGATTTCTTGCTCCTTTGTCAAAAATTAGATAATTGTATGTCTGGGGGACATTGGTGGTGCAAATGTTGTACTGGTGAAGGGGGTGTTCTTTACATGACTGAAACCTAATCACAATCATATTTGTAATCAAGATGCTTAAAGATATTATAAATAAAAAAAAGAAAGGAACTCTCACCAAATCAATGCAATGGGGATCTTTGTATCTGAGCAGAGAATAATCAAGGCACCAGCAAATAAGACTCTTTAAGGATAAAGTCAGCGAGAGCAAAAAGGTTCTGGTAAGAACTTCCAGTTAAAAACAGGAAATCTGCATTTTAATGAGAAGATGCTGTACCAGCTTTTTTTGTTTGTTTGTTTTTTTTTGTTTTGTTTTTGGGCCACACCCGTGACGCTCAGGGGTTACTCCTGGCAATTCGCTCAGAAGTCGCTCCTGGCAGGCAGGGGGGACCATATGGGGAACCGGGGGATGGAACCTCGGTCCGTCCTAGGTTAGCACAGGCAAGGCAGGCACCTTACCTCCAGCGCCACTGCCCGGCCCCTGTACCAGCTTTCTTATTGGAGACTTGTAAATGAGTCTTTTCTATCTGCAGTTCCAAAGAATCTTAGGAAACCATCTCTATATGGTGGTAATTGTGTGTGTGTGTGTGTGTGTGTGTGTGTGTGTGTGTGTGTGTGTGTGTGTAGTATAGATGTGTCAGAGAGAAATAAAGAGAGAGACTGTATGCATTCAGGATTTCTCTGCAGATGGATGAAAGTCAAGATTAAGATGAGCAAGAACTACCTAGAGACTATCTGTATTGGAAGCGGAAGAGTCATGATTGCAGCTTAGCAGGTGCCAGTGTGTAGTGAGTGTCAGATGGGTGATGACAAAGGATGTCAGCAGAGAATTGAAATCTAGAATGTCATCCCTCTTCATCACTGGGCTGTTATATTAGTCATGAAGAGCTAAGCTCCAATTTCAGAAAGAAACAAGAGGCAGAAAATCTAGTCTCAATTACTTCAAAATTAAACCTAACATAACAAGTTGAGTTTACTTAATATTGATTACAGGATGGCGTTTCCTACATCAGATATAGGGAAGCCTTGTTTATGTGTAAGAATTTTGTTCTTTCACTCATAATTTTGTGGCCAAAATAGATAGCAATTCTTTTTTTTGGGGGGGGTCACACCCGACATTGCTCAGGGGTTACTCCTGGCTCCATGCTCAGAAATTGCTCCTGGCAGGCACGGGGGACCATATGGGGCACCGGGATTCGAATCGATGACCTTTTGCATGAAAGGCAAACGCCTTACCTCCATGCTATCTCTCGGGTCCAACAATTCCATACTTATATGTTAAATAGTTTGTTTTGGGGTCACACCATGCGGTTTTAGGGAGCTGCTCCTGGATCTATGCTCAGTGTCACTCCTGGCAGTGCTCAGGGAAAATATGGTACTCTGGGTCTCCAATACAAAGCCCATTGAGCTCTCTGCCCAGTCTCCAAAGTGACATCTTTTTCTTTGTTATTTTTGTTGTTTTCACCCACATCTAATAGTATGTGACACCTGTTCTTTGTTGTTGTTGGGGTTTGATTCACACCAAATATAGTGCTTGGGGGCTACTCTTGTCTCTATGTTTGGGGAACCATGCAATAAAACATGCATTACAGGCATTGAGCTCAGCATCGAGCTCAGCCCATTGAGCTATCTCTCCAACTATTTTAACTATTTATATATAGGATCACCTTTGTTGGGAAGAAATGAACAAGAGAATGTAATGCTGGAATGTAATACAGAAAATAAAACAATGGAAAACCACTGAAACTAATCATACAAACAAACTTTTGTTGACATAGTTAACTTGAGTACAGAGTGCAAAGGCAGTTTGGCTCCATAGAAGTAGTTGGAATTTTCTTTTTAGTTTAATGTTACTAAGTTTGAAAATCTCTCCAGTCACTAAAAAGGCTTGAACAAATTAATAATTTAATAAAATGATGCTATCTTTTTTAAAGGTACCAAAATGATACTATGCAAAATAAGTTAACATGACAATATTATGAAAAACTTTGAGGTAAGAATAGTTGTATTTATATTTATATTTTTCATAAATATGCATGCTTTTAAGTATAATAAATAATCTATAAATCTAGTTATGATTAATGACTAGATATACTCCATAGAAACATGAAACCTATGTGAGTGTAGAACCTATTAAGAATGAAAAACCAGGAGCCAGAAAGATTGTACAGAAGGTATGGTGTCTTCCTGGCATGCAACACACACAATTCTAATACTAGCTACCATATATGTCCTTCAACTTACATTATGAGTGATCTCTGAACACATATATAGGAATAAGCTCTAAGCACCTCCATGTGTGGCCCAAATAACACCAGGACCAACAAAAGACCAAGCATAATAAATTATTCAGGATCTGAAAAAGACAAAACAAAGAACCACAAAAGAGAAATGCTATTCAAATTCTAAGTGAGTAATATTACATATATAATATGTGTAAGATTGTATTGTATATTTGTATGTAACATGTCTTATTGTATTGATATAGTTATTTAATATATGGGAGATAGATGTTCAACATTAAAGCTGGTCAGATTAGAAAATAAATTCAAACATTAACTAGCACTTTGGTAAGAAGGCTTAAATAATCAGAATAGAAAATCATAAGGCTCTACACACTTCCCTTTTGATGTATCAAAATAATACTTTTTATTTTTTTATTTTATTTTATTTTATTTTATTTTTTTTGGTTTTTGGGCCACACCCAGTGACGCTCAGGGGTTACTCCTGGCTAGGCGCTCAGAAGTTGCTCCTGGCAGTCACGGGGGACCATATGGGAACCAGGGGATCGAACTGTGGTCCGTCCAAGGTTAGCGCGATAAGGCAGGCACCTTAACTGCAGTGCCACCGCCTGGCCCCGAAATAATACTTTTTAAAATCTGAGATACCAACAGATTAATGTAAGAATTATATATGACAATTTACATATACAAATTAAGTTAAGTGATAAAAAAAGAAAAGTTGCATCTTAGTTTAAAATGTGCAAAAGCTTTGTAATGAAATGGTCTCCTTGATTATATAGCACAGGGCTATTATGGCTATAAATCAAATTATAGCAGAAGGAAATCGGAATGGTAGAGGCTCAACCTCTAGTTTTTAATCCTCTCTGAAACTCTTGTTCCTAATAACTTCAGTGATAGCAGTTAAGGACTGGAATATTTCAGTGAGTCTTTCCCTTTTGCTCTTATGCCAACTGAAAATATTTGCAACTGCCTCTGGGAGATGTAGGAAAGGTTCAGCCATTTGATTTATGAAGCCTCCAAGTTGAGTGTCTAGAGCAAGAGCTTTTAGTCCCCAGTAAAGTTTTCAAATTCATAAACATCTTGCAAAATTCTATTCACCTACCTAGAAAATGTATTGAATTAATACTGGTTTGCAGAAGGAGAGCAGAATGAAAACAGTTATTGAATAAGTTCGTCCTAAAATACTGAAAATGGAACATTGTTGGGAAGTTGAGAATCTACTGTTTTTTTCTCACCTGAAGTTTCTTTCAATTGAATTTGCTTTGAAATTTCCTCCAAGGATGAGCAATTTAAGTTTGCACACATTTCTTAGGATATAGGTCAGTCTTAATGGTTTAAACAAATACTAGAATTTCATTCACCATGATGATTTTGACATTTGACAAACTTTGTCCCGTGAATGGGTCATTTTTATTGGAGGTCTCAGACATGTCCTTTTGTTATCAGTCAACATTTGTCAGCTAGAATTGTTCTGTGAAGAGGGCACCTAAGTGGCCTTTTAGTAGAAAATGGTCCTGGGATCCTAAATGCTAGATTGGGGGTGGGGGTGGGGGGTGAGGCAACCGTAGTTCTAGAATCAAGAGACTGAGAATAAAATTAAGATGTCTTGACACTTGTGGATTCAGATCTAAGCACTTTGTTTAGGTGAAGAACAGGAGCAGGGACAAGAATTGCTTGATGCGAATCAGTTTTGTGGATTTCTACATGGTCCAAGAGGTCTTTGGTGTCTTTATTGATATATTCCTTTGCAAATTCCTCCTATCTCTTCTCTATCTTGTTTGCATGGCCATATAAGTACAGATGTTGGTTCTCATCTTTATTATTCAGGACTCTCACTTCCATTGGCTCATCTGTGTTAGGTGTAATGATAATGGACCTGAAACCTGGGAACCACAAACAAAGTTGACGAAAAATGTTGTGTTTGGCGATTGCTTCTTTGTGAAAACCATGTGACTGTTTCATAGCTTGACAATTAATATTGCTCAAAGAATTACATAGTCTCTTTTTTTCACACTCAAAACAGACACACAGTTATCTATCAATAACTTATCCTCCCTTATTGTTCAATGACTCTGAAATAATTCTTCTAGGATTTTTCCCTGTCCTTATAGCATCCTTCCTCTTCCTGACAATGTCACAGTTTCTTGCTTTGTGTTTTCTGTGATAATTGTCACTCCTTTTATGATCTCAAATATCTGATCATGTGAATTTTCAGGGAAGCATTTGACAAAAAGTCTCTCATGTCATGGGCAGGTAAGGAAAGAAAGCAAATAAAACTGGGTAACAATACATTGCAATAAGGGCATTAATCTTGGGTTACCAAACAAGTCACTCCAAAATGGGTCTTAGACAACTGACATTTATTCTCTCACAGTTCTGGAAGTACAAGATAACAAAATATGTAAAAGTTGATATCCTTATTTGTGGATGACAATTCTCTTCTAGTATCTTCACACAATCTTTCCTCTGTAGTCCTTACATGAAGAAAGTGCTAATATTTGGATTAGGGCACAACCTCGAAACTCCATTTACTTTATTTAACTATTAAAAGACCTTTTCTCCAAAAATAGTCATCTTCTATGGTACTGGCCTTCAGCATATGAATTTTGGGAGGCCAAAACTCAATCTAGCAGAGAAGGTACAATAAGGGTGAGGTGAGGTCTCAGGGCCACTTTGAAAGAGATAAAGGCCTCTTGACCAAGGATAGTCAGACAAAGTTGGCATGAGGACAGCCTCTATGATTATCTCCACAGCCAAGAAGCTCAAGAAATTTTCTAAGTGGGTTGCATGTACCAAAAGTAGCAACCTACTTTTAAATTCTTCTTTTTCCCTCTCTGAATTTGGGCTGTCATGAATTTTACAGAAGTTTTTTTTGGGGAGGGGGGGAAACAGTAAGGCGTGAGAAAGTCTTTTTTTTTTTTTTACCTTCAAATCTCATGATTAACTTAGTGTGTAGACACCAGCCTTTTGCTGAGATTAATGTACTGAAGATGGAGGTGTCCAGGTATACTTCTAACAATAGATCCCAGTGAATCTTATTTCTTGATTTTCATCTCCTCAGACCTAGAATATTTCTATTTTAAAATAATAATAATATTATTATTATAATATTTTAAAATACATTTAAAATTTTGCTATTCAGATAAATGTTGGGGAGCCTATCAGAAAAAAAAACTGAGAGTGTGGAGAGATAGTACAGAGCACTAACTATACTTATTTTACGAGTGTTGACATTGGTTCAATCTTGGCACCATATATGGACAAGCACAAGCACTGAGTACAAGCAGGAGTAACCCTAAGCATGACCAGCTATGGCCCAATCTCTCTCCACAGAGAAAGAAGAAAAATGCTCTGCTCCTTCTTTTAGTTTATGTGTGAAAATTTTCTCTATTTATAATGTCTTACTTGCACAAATAATTAAAAATCCTCCAAAATGCAGTGAAGAGTGACTGGGAGCGTCAATAAGCAGAGTTGCTCTTCCTTTGTGCAAATCTTAATTTTAACTTGGGGAAATAAAGTTTTCTTTTGACTTGGACAGCAGCAATATATCTATTTCATTTTAGCTAAAGTCTCAATTTTTCACATGCCACATACCATGTTTTTTTTCCTATAGGAAGATAATTTCCCAATCCCCACACAACAGGTTTGACATAAATTTTGTCTTTTTATTTTTTTGAGGGTGTGTATATATTGTGGGGTTTGGGTAATTCCATGCCTGGTTCAGAGGGCTATATGTGCAATCAAGGATAGGACACTTGATTGCAAGTGTCTTACCCATTGTGCTCTCTTTTTCCCTGTTTTTTTTTTGTTTGTTTGTTGTTGTTGTTGTTGTCATTGTAGTTGTATTTGGTCTCACTTCTGTGGCTGATCTTGTGGGCCGCTTTTCTTCCTCTAACAACTCTAGGCCATTTCTAACAGAATATTATGTTGACTACCCATTGTGTAACCATTGCCATATCTTTTCCAGAACTTTCTTGATTAACATAATAAGTGAGCCTGCAGTCTAAATATGCAAAGTATGTCAGAAAAGAAGTGAGGCTTAAGATCTCTCCCACCCTTCTTTTACCAGGGTCAGAGCAGATGTTACTTGATATTATTGATAAACAACGGTTTGAACAACTGTTTGTGAATATTTGTACTCCATGCTGACTTGGTTGATAAATCTTCCCTTGGGAGAGTCTGTCTCTGGATAGAATCAAACTTATAACTACTGTAAAAGCTGTTCCCATGTTCAAAGAACAAGCAGCTGTACTTGCTCTTCATTTGACTTCTTAGAAGAGGAAAATCTTAACATTTAAGTGAAAACAATTTAAGGAGGAAAATAATGCTTCGAGTTCAAATAATTGCTTTTTTTAAATATTCTATGGAAGCATAAACTATTTTGCCACTCAGTATAAATTGGAGACTTTGAAGATCATTCTCCTCACTCCATTCTGGCTCCCTCTCAACAAAAAATTAATTACCACAAATTCTAGACTTCTACCAGTGCTTAGAGACTTCATTTAGTGTTTCTGCCTGAGTTTTATAATTGTTTAATTCTTTTGTTGACCCAAGTAATATGTACTTAGAATATTTTCTGCTGAACCTTTTGTTTCCTTTTGTTTTGTTTATGCTAATTTTAGGCAATACTTGGCAGTACTCAGGGATTACACCTGGCAGGCTCAAAGGACCATATTAGGATAGTGGGAATCGAACTTGGGTTAGTCACATGCAAGGCAATTGCCCTACCTGTTGTGCTATCACTCAGGCTTCTGAATCTTTTTTTTTGGGGGGGGGGTCACACCCAACAGTGCTCAGGGGTTACTCCTCGCTCTACACTCAGAAATCACTCCTGGCAGGCTCGGAGGACCATATGGAATGCCAGGATTCAAATCACTATCCTTCTGCATGAAAGGCAAATGCTCTACCTCCATGCTATCTCTCTGGCCCATCTTTTATATTAATTACATTATTATATTTTTTGTTTGGAGATTTGGGGCACAGTTTATGTTTTCTTTAATGCTGACTTTATTATTCAGTAGAACAGTTGTCTAAAATACTGAATAAAATAACATAAATCAAAGCCATTTCTGAACAGTCAATGGGTAACTTATGATTGTTTTTGATTTACTGGAAATATGCACAGATAGTAGCATTTTATAAGGATAGTTCTCTCTGCCTCAATAGATACCAGTATCTTTTTTTTTCTTGCTAAAATTCTCGGCATCATTTCACTTTTAGTACATGTGCTGCTGAAGCAAGCACGAGTATATTTTTTTATTTTTAAAAGGTTTCATAGCATACAAATTTATAAATGTACAATATATACAAATATATAAATGTACAGTTTATAAATGTATAATGTAAAATACATGAATATATTATAAAGGACAAATGGGAGACTCTAAAGGTGGTTAGTGAGCTCTAATTTTTTGTTGTCGTAGTTGCTTTTGGGTCACACCCGGCAGCACTCAGGGATTACTCCTGGCTCTATGCTCAGAAATTGCTCCTGGCAGGCTCAGGGGACCATATGGGATGCCGAGATTCAAACCACTATCCTTCTGCATGCAAGGCAAACACACTACCACCATGCTATCTCTCCGGCCTCATGAGCTCTGATTTTAATGTAGTCATTATTGAAAATATAGTGAGGAGATATTTCAAGTCTATTATGTAAAATTTCATAATTCTAGAATTTTAATAATGTTGACAGTGATTATATTGTTTATACCAACAATCGGTATGATTTATCTTTCCTTGACATAATGATGCATGAGACTGTCAATGTTCAGTTTACTTCTTAAAATTGTTATATGTAATTAAATTTAGATAGTTGAGTTATTGGCCTGTCTTAATAGGTGTATTCTGTTTCTCAAAGTACAGTGATTTTGTGTAGTTAAAAAGTTATCTCTACAAAAGTTTATGAAGATGATTATATCTTTAGGAAATCTTTAGAGAGCATAGTATTTAGATTAAAGATACTTTGTAACCTAGCAATGTTGACAACAGTATCTTGGTATGTGCTTAATTGTGCTATGGTAAAGAATTTTACCATATCTGAGAATATTTCTTGCTTTCTCTAGTCACTACTCAATATTTCATTGTTTTTAATGCCATTTACTTACTTAATTTTGATTTACATGTATAAAATCACACAGATATAAAATCCTGATTTCCATTAGGTGCAGAACCATACCAATATATTAATATATTTTTTATATTTATTTAAATTTTTTGAGGATAATTATTTTATTTTGTTGGGGCAGCATATCTGGTGTTAACTGGGGACTCCTGTAGTTTCCTCATGCAAACATGTTCTCTAGCCATTGGAGCCATCTTTCTGAATCCCTACTTTTTTATTAGACCTCTTATTCTGTCATAGAACAACTCTAAAAATGCAAGATAAAGTACTTTTGGTGTGTAAACTACCTATATTAGTTGAAGTTTATAAGATGATATTAATAAAAGCTTTTTGTTAGGCATCTCTAGGACTAAAATACAACCCTGTCTAAACTCCATAATTCTTTCCACTCTACTCTGTTTCTGGGGCTCAGAAGGAGGGAGAATACTTAGGGGTAATACTATAAAATAGATTCCTGGGATTTGCTTTTTATTAAATGCACACATGCTATAAACTGTAATTTTCCTAACAAGACTATACATGACAGTGGGTCCCTGATTGTCTTCTCCTTTACTTACCTTATTTTTCTTTATTTTTATTTTATTTTGGTTTTTGGGTCACACCCAGTGGTGTTCTGAAGTTACTCCTGGCTCTTAGCTCAAGGAGTGTTCAGGGGAGCAAGGATGCCAGGGATTGAATTTGGGTCGACCATATGGAAAGCAAATGCTCTACCCAGTGTACTATTTCTCTGCCCCGTCTTCTTATTCATTTTCTCTGTTCATATGCTATTCTATGGATTGGACTGTCACTAGATTATTGCTGGTTCTCCTTGCCTCAGTTTGACTTACTTTGCCTAGAACTTTCTTCTATTTCTTCTAAACTACATATTTTTCTTCAAAATTTTTATCTTCAAAATCAGATCTTTAGAACAAATATCATTTTTCCTATATATACACACACACTAAAATGAAAAATTATTTTATTTATTGATTTATTGTTTTATATTATCAACTGTTTCTCACCATTTATACTTTATTGGGGGTGGTAACTTCACTACTAGCACATTCATTAATTAATTCAATATCACTTTTATGCCAAAAACTATTCTAGGTACTAAGAATACAGATACTCAATTATATTCTCGTGGGAGAGAATTGACTAGAAGACAAATATATGCAAGTACATTAGTCCCAATAGTAAGTATTATGGAGAAAAATTAAGTGGTTAAGGAGATAAGAAAATATATAAAGGAAGCATTAAAGAAAATATGAATTAATGAATTTTAAAATCTAGACTTTTATTAATTATCTCTTCCCCTGCCATATATTAAATTGTTGAGAAGAAAAATATACTGAATTATTTATTTTGGTCAAATAGTTATAGTGAAAGAAACTCTACTTGGCAAATGCCAACACATTCTGCCAAACTTAGCTTTTGCTCTTTGCAGGGATTCCTAGTTTTCCTATGGAATGCAGAACTATTATAGTTGTTAAGATGGAATAACAATAATCAATAAATAAATATAAATTAATAGCAGAAATATCCTCTCTAGATAAATTTAGTGACAGGAATTCACTGAAATAACATTCAGTGATAGGCTGATTGACCTGTGTGAGATAGGAAAACGCTACAAATACTGCAGATACTTTCCACACATTAGGTACTGAGACAGGAAGAAGGGGGTGGGGGGTAAAAAGGGAGAGAGAGGAAAAGAGAGAAGAGAGTAAGAGAGGAGAGTGAAAAAGGAGAAAGGGAGAAAGGAAGAGAGGATAAGAGAAGAAAGAGAGAATTAAGAAAGGAAGAAAGGGAGAGAATGAAAGAGAAAAAGAGGAGAGACGGAAAAAGGAAACAGTAAGAGAGAGAGAGGTTCAAATCCTGACACTGAAAAGTCCTGAAGCACAATTGGGTGTGGCCATTGTGGCCTCTAAGTACCTTTCCAGTCCCCTTTCCAAAGAAACAAAAAATAAAAACACAAACAAAATGAACTACTTGAGGACTAGAGCACCAGGACAGATTTTGCCTCCTATGCAGCCCATCTCAGAATCACACAGTGCTCTCAGCATTGCCTACACAAGTCAGGAAGCTCCAAGCACATCTGGAGGAAGCTTGGGTCATCCCTGCCACTGTAGGGCCCTCTGAGCACTTTTTTATTGGAAATCCCCTTATAGTGAACTGCAATCGTATGGCCTGAGAAATACTGTGAGATCCTGGACAGGCCTCCTGAATGCTACTTGGAAAGGTTTCCCCAAATAATTGAAAGAAACAAAACCGCCATGAGGATAAAACATGATTCATATGGGTCGAGTTACACTCTTAGGTAGGTGTAGAGCATTTTTAGAAATGAAGATGTGTGTGTCTTAAAAACAAATTCTGACCTACGTGTGCACCATACAGTAAGATCTTGCAAATGTCAACAGGTTTCACTGGTTGAAAGCCCTCTTCCAGACGGGACCAGAAATCACGCAATCAGACTCCGCTTTGACAGTCTTTTTCAAGAGGATCAAAAATTCTTTATATAAAAGGAAAAAAAAAAAGTACTTGACCACAGAGTAGTGGTCCTTTTAAGACCTCCCACATCGCTCCTCTGACTGACAGCCCTGACATCCCTGAGTATTCCCACAGCATTCCAGCTAATTACTCAGACACAGATAAACCCACCCAAAGCCAACCAATAAGTAGGAACGTATGTGGGGAGTGATCTCATCCAGGGTTTCTCATGGAGACAACACAGGCATGGAAAAAAAAAAGAGAGAGGAGCCAAGGAGTAATTGATGTCTTTTATTTCAACCTTCTTTCTCCTGGTCTTCTCAGTATTTATCAAGTCGATTTCACAGTTAATGTGGACTCTATGACAAATTTTAAGGCATGTCCAAGGTACATGGTTTCATAAAATTATGGAGGTTCGTTGTAAACTTAAAGCATCAAAAATTGTGTAGACATTGTGCTGGCAAAACTTTTTTAATTTTGTGAATGCTTTAAAAAAGCAGCAACAAAATCTTTGTAGTTGTTTTAGACATGGATTTTCTAAAGGCAGCGACAAATTGATTTCAAGACTTTTGAACAGAGAAGCTAAGAATTATCCATTTGGGGGTCTTGGTTTGGAAATTCTCTGCTATCTAAATGTGTCATCATGAGATTCCTATATGACCTTGAATTTGAGCTCTGCTTTTCCCATTTTCGTGTTTATAATCTGAAGTTTACATTTCTCTGTGGTTTGAGAATACTTTTATTTAAACATCATTTTCCTTCTTTTAGTTTTGCTGTTACACTCAGCAATGCTCAAGTCTCATTCCTAGCTCTGCACTGGGGATCACACATTCAGTGCTGGGAGCTGAATTTAGACAAAGGCATGCAAAGCAAGTGCCTTACTCTCTGCACTATCTCTCTGGCCTTGATAGTTTCACTTATTAGTTGGAAAGCAAAAGATCTCACAGTATCATTGTACTAGTGATTTGTCCTCCTAGAGCTTCTACAACTCTTATTTTGAGGACTTCATATATAAGCATGCAAGTTCATATTTATATCAGTAGAAACTAAAACACTCTGCTGAGAGCAAAACTTCTCTCTCTGTTAAGTGTAACCTCTCCTTCTTCTGCAGTTAGGGAGTTGAGATTGAGTTCTTCCATTGAAAGTTTCATCAGGATGAGTGTTCTATGTTTTAAGTTTACTTATTCAATTAATCTATTTTATGCTTACATATTTCTACCAAAATATGCAAACTCTGAATGTTTTTAGATTACATGATATTTGTACTGCAGGAGGTAGGAGTGAGTGGAAAATTTGTTGGCTTTTTTATTTATCAATATCATGTTTATGACATCATATATAGGATATGCCACCATATTCAGAATATATCATAAAGCTTTATAAATAGCTGCAGTTAACTAAAACTACTGCCTTTTCAGATTTTTGCTATTTTCAACATATTTAACAACTTAGGATAGAAACTAATTTTATGTATTTTGAAGGTTAACTACTTATCACTCCAGATTATCTATTGTCTCATCTCTAAATTTCTACAAGGGCTAAAGGAGTTACTATAGAAAGAATTTAGAAGTAATGTATTGGCCAAATAATTGATGGCAAGTAAGAGAAGATACTATTATTAGTAGAATAGTTCTTTAATAGTTGCAAATAGTAGGATTCAAATGAGGTATGACTATATCCTTAAATACAGAAACTGGATGCTTTTTTAATGATAAGTATTAATAATCATCATCTGCGCATTTTGACATTTTGAATTGCCAGGCATAAAGAATTCAACATCTGTTGGCCATATTTTCTTCACCAAGTATGTTATTTGAGTTACTAATCATGACATAGATATTTTTTAAGAAAGAGAAATTTTCTTATAGAACAACAAGAATTTTAATTGCTAAAATAGAATATTTTTATTCAAGTGATCAAAATAGTGTGATGTTTAAAGTGGTCAATATGGGAAAAAGAATGAAGTAATGTTTTGTTTGTTTCTCTTACCTGGCTTAGTTAACAAATTGAGTACAGGGGGACCTCTGAGATAGTACAGTGATTAAGGCACTTTTTTGGATGAGGCTGACCTTGGTTTCATCTTCTGTACCGCTTGCATAAATAGTATTCCATTACCGAGGTGGCACTAGAGGCCACCAAAGCATTGCTGGAGTGCACCAGGTAATCACCAGAAACTATAAGGGCTGAGTTGTACCACATCCTTGTCCCATTCGATTGAGCAAAGTGGCTCATAAAGATTCTAGAAGGGTAGGTTACCTTCTTTATGCCCTATTTCTTTAGGGTTGACTTTCTGCTAAACCTATTTATTGTATAAGATAGCCTTGTAGTAGCTAAGTAACACATAACATGATGTCTTAGTCATTATTGAAAGGACTTAGTTAGAATGTCATAGATTTAAAAAAAAAAAGAATGTCATAGATTATTTAAGCCAGTTATACTTGCACTCAGAAGTATTTGTTATTAATTTAGTTCAAAGAAAGTTCAACAAAATAGTCATTATTTAAAAAAATGATGGGAAATTACACTGCAAGAAATATCAGAATAAAACCCAAATTTGATTTGTGCTAAGTCAAAGAGAAAGGAGAAAGCTGTGGTGAGAAAAAAATATTAAACATTTTTTGTAAATTTTTTTTTTTGCTTTTCAGGCCACACCTGTTTGATGCTCAGGGGTTACTCCTGGCTAAGAGCTCAGAAATTGCCCCTGGCTTGGGGGGGACCACATGGGACACCGGGGGATTGAACCTTGGTCCTTCCTTGGCTAGCGCTTGCAAGACAGACACCTTACCTCTAGCGCCACCTCGCCAGCCCCTGTAACATTCTTTTCAACTTTCTATTTGAGTTATCTAATAAGAAGGTAGGAACCTTGACTTTTAGTCAGACAGTAAGATCTGTAGGAAAATAATAGCTAAATTTTCTCTTAGGGGAAGAACAGAGGAAAAGAAAACCAGCACCTTTTATAAAAGAGACAAAAATATTCAAAATGATTTTACACTAATTTACTCAAAAATTGAGAAGAGAAAGACTCAAAATTACAATTGAACAGTAGAAATAAAATTCTTATCTATGCTGAGGGGTTAAGGATAAGAAGAACTCTATAAACATATGGCATGGATTGAAGCAAGAGAAAGACTGGGGTAAAAAAGAGTTGAAGAGTTTTGAGCATTTTCTGAAGAAAAGAAATAACCAGATGTCATTAATTCTCATAAATGCTCTTGTCTTTAGCCTAACATCAAATAAATTCCTAAATATTTTTGTTATAGAGAATTTAAAAAATATTTCCAATTTGGATAGTCTCTGCTCTTGCATGGAGAAAACTCATCATAACTTAGCTTTGACTTTTGTCCTCCAAGACATATTATTTAAGAAGATGTTCTCAGGGCTGACCTTTTTCAATGAGAAAAGCCATGTTGTACTTGCATAGAACACTTTCCAGTGTACTTTAACCTTTTTCCATTTGGACTTGCCTCTACAAAGAGATATTTTAGAAAGGGGCCCATTACCATGACATAGAGGAAGAATCTCATTTTTCTCCTCAACCATTGAACCCCTCTTTAGATATCCTTGGGCTTTGTACTGATAGAACCACAAAGCTCTTTAGCAAATGGTAACTCTGAAACCACACCCTATCCAACACTCAATCTTCCAACCCCAGTTCTGTGGTTACACAGTAGTAATCAAAAGGGAAAATTTAGAATATCCTAGAATGAATGGAGATAACTGTCCTGCTCTTATGATGATAACTAAATGGCACAGACAGTAAATTTTTTTGCTCCAAAAGAGAATGAATGGATGAATATTGTCTTCAGGGATTTAGGAGCTGGAATTCTTTACAGTTGCAAAATTTAAATGAGATTATTTTCAGCTAGTTTACACATGGTTTTTATCCCAAGTTTGTGTTTTAAAAGTTTAGGATAATTGTGGTCATGTGTAGGTCAAGGAATAAACTGCTTATAGCAAGAGAGTAGCCAGGTCTCACTGGTAAGAGCCTCCTTTCTTGCTCTTCATCCTCCTACGTCTGTGACCTTCTGATCTTCAGGAGAAATCCTGAAGACTCTGTTAGATAATGTGATTCCTAAACACTCCTTTGCTCTTTTGAGTTTGCGTGACTGGCTAATGTCCCTTTGGATCTCTGAAAGCTGTTTTGCGAGTGTCCTATTTGGAAGCAGATTTTCACATGTGAGACAAATTGTAAGGAATTCATACTTCACATTTGACTTCAAAATCTGTAGCCAAGCCTGAGTTAAAAAAAAGAGCATCCTCATAGATAGTTCAGTTTGTTTCTATTTCCATCCATCTCTGACCTTTTCTAGTTTTCCTCACTGGAATTTAATGAGTTTTCTATTTCATTCTAGGGCCTTTGTCCATTTTGATCCAAGATTGTATTTGCCCACATGTAGACTTCTTCTTTCAGGTCCTGAACACTACTCTACTTATTTTCATTTATTAGCCCTCCCAATTCTGGTTGTAAGAACAGAAACTGAAAGAAGGGAACAACATTAATACCTTTAAAAACATATCTCCTGTGTGAGCACAAACATTCATATACTCTAAAAGTTACTGCCTTAGGTAGACTTATCTAAGACATATCTTAGATAGACATATATCCAAAGAGATCCATTAAGCATAACTATTTGTTTTGTGTGTGTATGTGTGTAAAAAAGATAGAGCAAGCATATCTATCTAAATATTGTGTCTGTATGTATGTATGGTAAATTACCACAATAAAAACCTTTGGCCTTTGTTCAGCAGGATTAGTAGCAAAGAATAGATGGGCATCTGCCTGTGTATGTCTGGGTTGCAAGCTAACTCAACAGTCCCACATAAGGGGATTAGCTGGCCATTTTTTTCTTTACTACTCTAGATTCCTGGCTTCATATAAGTGATTCATTATTTTGGTTGACAGAAACACAGAGGACAATTAGTAGGCACCTCAAAATTTCTAAGATACATTAAGGTCACAGACTAAAAAATTTATGTAGGGAAGTAATAGATACTTTTATTTTATTTTATTGTTTGGTTTTTGGGCCACACCCAGCTGTGCTCAGGGGTTGCTCCTAGCAGGCATGGGGACCATATGGGACACCAGGATTCGAACCAACCACCTTAGGTCCTGGATCTGCTGCTTGCCAGGCAAACGCCGCTGTGCTAACTCTCTGACTCATATATATATATATATATATCAAATGAGTTTGGGCCAAACTCATTTGATGCTCAGGGATTACTCCTGGCTAAGCACTCAGAAATTGCCCCTGGCTTGGGGGGACCATATGGGACGCCGGTGGATTGAACGTGGTCCTTCCTTGGCTAGCACTTGCAAGGCAGGCACCTTACCTCTAGCGCCACCTCACTGGCCCCCCAATAGATGCTTTTAAAGTAATAAATTTATGATAATATTCTATTCTATTTCATTCCATTTCATTCTGTTTTATTCCATTCTAGTCTATTTCATTCATTTCCATTCCATTCTATCGCATTCCATTGCATTCAAATTCATTCTGTTCTATTCTTGCCTGGTTGCCTGTTACCTACCCTGATTATCTAAACTTGTCTAATTTTTTTCTTGTTCAGGAACAGAGAGATTAATGCACACTCTGTAATTATTCAATGTCATGATAACTTTTCTATTTAATTCATGGTTATTATGCTCCTCTAAGTTACTCATCCTTTCTTGAGCTCTTTTCAATCATCATCAGCAGTTTATAATGAAAAAATATATATATTCTTGAAGGTAAAATGTGGAACATAATGCATGTGAAAGTGCTTTATAAAAAAATAAAGTGGGGTCAGAGAGATAGCATGAGGTAAATAAAGTGTTTACCTTGCATGCAGAAGGATGGTAGTTTGAATCCCTGTATCCCATATGGTCCCCCTTGCCTGCCAGGGGTGATTTCTGAGCGCAGAGCCAGGAGTAACCCCTGAGCACTGCCAGGTGTGATCCAAAAACCAAATAAAAAAAATAAGAATAAAGCATTATAAGGTCCAGGGTGATAGTGAAGGGTCTAAGGCACATATATTGCATGTTGCTGACCCTGATTTGCTCTCTTCCAACACATATGGCCTCTGCCCAGCATAGCCGAGTGTGGTTCTTGAGGCTCTGACAACTAAGTGGTATTGGCAGCTTCAAATATCTCTTGAGATGGCCCAGGTAATCATAAAATGCAGAGCCTGAATTTAGCAGCACAAAATCCTTGGGCTCTTGCATTGTATTCTTTGTTTAGGTTGATTGAAATATGATAATTGGCACTTGGGCAGCCTGAACACTGAGTGGGAAATCCCAAACCCTCCCACAGAAAGAACTATGTAAATTCCATAATTATAAGGACATTGGTTTTCTTACTAAAGTGATGGTAATGCATTTTTATAGTAACTGATATTGATATAACTACATGATAATAAACTAACCAATAATGCTAGAATAAAAAATGACAAAATAATCACAGAAGAATTTAGGCCCATAATTTGGATCCAAATCTATGCTTCTGCTACTGTTCCACCAGAATGGGTCAGAGTTAGCCTTGATGGTGAGATCATCTCACAGACTGAGATTAGAATGGCAGACAGAAGACTAGAATTTCTAGGAAAATTGAAATTTAATATAGTACTTTGAATTTTCTCTGAATATTTTTTATTCTTCATAAGACCACTTTATAATGTAGTTCCTTTTTAAGTACAGATTTTTTTCATTTTTTTTAAATTGTGACATGAGTGATTTATAAAGTTATTCATAGTGAGCCAGGAGTAGCACCTGGAAATGCTGGATATAGTCAAAACCACACAAAAACAAGAAGAAAAATGTAATAAAAAAGTTTCAAGCTTTATTTTCCCATATATTATTAGAATTGAACTGTGACCTTTAATTTTTAATGACTTAAATTTCTTTGGTAAGTGTGTCAAGATGATTAAACATTATAATACATTTCACAAATATGAACAAAGTTTAATAATTTGAACACAAGTGAACAGTAGACTGTTGGTGCATACAATTTTAATCCAGCCTAAGTAAAAAGTTAATTGCCTATATTTGTGGATTTTGGCATATTAAAAATTGGAGACAAAAAGAAAGGAAAGCAGATGACTCAGATTACTTATGCAAAATTTTCTTAATATTGTCATCACTCCATAAGGACATTACCTGGGCATCTTTAATAATTGATAAAGGGACCATAAACAGTATAAAAAGGTCTTTACCTTCTGTCTTTCAATATCACTGTGAACACAACTCAATCATTTAAGTAGAATGATAACTAGATTTGAATGATATACTGAAAGATTTTTTAAAATATGCCTAATTTTCTCTCTTTAAGATGGGAAAGGGTGGACTGGAGAAATAGTTCCATGGGTAAGATGTTTGCGTGCAGTTGGTCTGATTTCAATCCTCAGCACTACATATGATTCCTGAGCAATCCTTGAGCATAGAGCCAGGAATAAGCCCTGAACACTGTCAGGTGTGGCCTCAGAACAAAACAAAAATATTAAAAGAATAAAAAAAGAAAAGAAGAATAAAAAGGAAAAGAGTGACAAATTTGTCCAAATTTATAGTGTCCTTGGTAACTCTCTGGAGTAGGTGGTATATCTGTTCTGCTCTGTCAACATTTGCAGGGACTTTTTCCTGGTGTTCCATTAGTTTGTCCTAAGATCCTCAACCAAATTTATTCTTCTCCTAGTCAATTAATTACTTTCTTCACGACTTAAAATTCAGACCTCAACTTCACTACTGGAATGTCTTTCACTTTCCACAGATTAGAGTGAAGCATAGTATTTGCCCACACAGTATAGCTTTTTCTCTCTGTGTTTTATTATATCTCCATCCTCATCTTCCATACCACAAAAATTTTTTGACCAACACAACTTCTCTCGTAAGTCTTTCTTAATACCCCCTGGCTAGACTAGAGGCTTCATGTATGGGAATTCTCTAATATCACAATTAACACTCAGACTTGCTAAGCTTTACCTTCTATTATTGTTCATGTATTTTCTTTCCTTTACTGTACACACATGTATGAAGTGTATACTCAAAAGTGTATGGAGAAACTCAAGGCTGGCTTTTGAAGAGTGCCAGTGAAAAGGAGGAGCCACATTGAAAGGGAGGGCCTTGGTCAGATATTTTAAGTGAACATTCTTCAAACCTCCAGAGATCACAGTTGCTCCCCTTCCTTTACCAGCTTCTGTACTCAGTTCCACAGATTTATGTCCAAAGGGCCTCAAGATCAGCTGATATCCTGGCCCCTAGGCATCCAGATGGTAATTCCCAGGCCATTTCCCTTTCTTCTGATTTCTGACTCAGTCTGTTTAAAAGGATTGACCTTGGCTTCTGCTTCACCTTTGGAAAGCTTCCATTGATCCATTCTTCTCAGACTGAGGGTTTGAGAACTGCTTTCTACTTGTACTGTTCATTTCATTTTTACATATGAAAATTGCATGTGTGGGAATTAAAGTTTTTTCTTTGGAATATTTTAAGACCTGTAAGCTCTACATTGCCAGCCTTTATTCCTTTATTCTGAGGCTATGCTGCTTTCCTTTTTTTTTTTTAACAGTTTTAGTCTATATTGAAAGGATCATTACCGTAAATGTTCATTGCATCATATATTCCTTAACAGGATTGTTATTTGTAATAGAAGATTGATTTCAAAATTTCAGAAAAAATTCATTGTGAATAAAATGCTTTTAATCCTTGTTGATTATTTTATATTTAGATTTTATTTTATACAGAAATCTTTTTTAACCTAAATTAAGTTGGATTATTTTATATTCAATTTCAACTTATACAAAGTAATTATGAGATGCATTATTTGGTTTTCTTTTTGATCATTAATTTTGAAGCCCTGTACTCTATCATCATCATGATTTTTGTAGTTTATCTTTTTTCTTTTATTTTTAGTTTATTCATTTTATTTTTTAAAATTAATCTTTATTTAAACACCATTATTCCAAGCATGTTTTTAGTTGGGTTTCAGTCATAAACAGTATATCCCTCTTCCCAATGAAACATTCCCACCTCCAATGCCCGCCCCCCCAACACACCCTGCCTGATTCACGACAAACATTCTACTTCTCTCATTCTTTAATATTGGCATGCTAGTTGTTAGTGTGGTTATTTTCCTAAAAGCATTCACCACTCTTTGTGCTGAGCTTCAAATTGTGAGCCAGTCCTTCCAGCTCTTCCAGCCCTTAACTCTTTTGTCTCTGGCCTTATTATAATAATGTTTTTAATTTTTCTTAAACCCATAGATGAGTGAGACTGTTCTATCTCTCTGTATCTATATCACTGTGTCTATCTGTGTCTATCTCTCTCCCTCTGACTTATATCATTCAACATAATAGATTCAATGTACATGCATCTATAGGAAAATTTCATGATGTCATCTCTCCTGAAAGGTGTATAATATTCCACTGTGTATATGTACCACAGTGTCTTTAGCCATTCATCTGTTGAAGGGTATCTTAATTGTTCCCAGAGTCTGGCTATTGTAAATAGCACTGCAAAGAATATAGGTGTGAGAAAGGGATTTTTGAATTGTATTTTTGTGTTCCTAAGGTATATCCCTAGGAGTGGTATAGCTGGATCATATAGGAGATCAAATTCCATTTTTTTGAGGAATGTCCATATTGTTTTCTGTAGGGCTTTCCCACCAGCAGTAAATAAGAGTTCCTTTCTCTTCACATCCACACCAGCACTGATTTTCTTTTATGCTGCTTTTCTGAGATACTTATTAGAACTTCAAGTGACTTGAATTCTCTCTACACAAAGTGCGAACAACTTCATTTCCCCCTTCCTTTTCAATTTTGTTTGCCAACCTTTACAGAAGCTTTCAGTAACAAAAGGAGACACTAGAATACTAAAACTATCCTATGAGGGGGCCAGAGAGATAGTATAGTGGGTAGGGTGCTTGCCTTGCATGTGACTGACCTGCTTCAAGAACCTGCAGGAGTGATCACTGAGACGAACAGGAGTAAGCTCTGACCACCTTAGGGTTTGATCTAAAACCAAAGCCAAAAGTAAACAATAAAAAAATTTACCACGTAAGAACAAAATCTGAATTACCAAAGATCAATTTCCACTCAATTTCCTTAGCTATAAAACTTCTCAAAATGTGCGCAGTATTTTTTATTTTTTAAAACATTTTTAAGTCATAACATAAGATTGAACCTCACACATTTTAGACATGAATGATTCATTCCTCATCTGCTCTAAGTGGCTACCTTTTTGTACCAAATAGATAATAAGAATAAAGGAACAGATTCCTGAGTCAATTTCTCCTCACATTTTTATAAATCTGGTTCAGAAACTTTTCAAGAAATTGTCTCTGTGTTTTTTCAAGGCTGAAAGTATTAACTTTGAACAAAATGATAAAAGGAAATGATCTTTCTACAGAGTCTAGAGATTGGGGACATGTAAGTGACACTTGCTGATAAAATATCAAAAGTTGGTGATGAGTTGGTTTGTTTCTAAACAGAATCAAGAAAACCAACTCCAACTTTTTAGTTAAATTTATGAAGTTCCATGGTTAGTGAAAAGTCTTTGCTGAGGGGATTATCTTTGGGTCTCTAAAATGTTTGTATTTTCTTTTTCTCATTTTGCATAAAGAATTTGTTTTGATTCCATTTTCTTCCTTGCTCATCTTTTAGTAACACTTCGTCTTATTTCTCTCTGTTCCCACAATACACATTTGTTTAAAGTACCACCATGATATATCTTATTATGTTTTCATCAGTGCATTGTGCATGAGGATTTTGGTGGCCACAAGAGTAAGGACTCAGAATCGATTCTGTGATTAATTTGGAAAAAAAAAATCAAACTCTAAGAAACTTGTCCTCCTTATAAAAATAGGAAGAGACAGAAATATGGCTTACATTATTGTAAGTTAGTTTTAGGCAAATAAATCACCATAATTTTCAGTTTGGAAAGCTCAGGTTTTATAAGCTGCAATTTAGAGTACAGCTATTATTTGAAAATAATGTGAGTAAATGTATCTATTATATGAATTTTTAAGATATACGATTTCACAAACTCTAATATTTCTATTATTTTCCCTTTCATAATACTCACTACATAAAAAGTAAAAAACATAAATAAAGTGACCAGGTACATGAGAGAAAACTTTGCAAGAATATGTCTTTTGCTGTTGAAAACCTTCCAACATTTAACCATGCCATTTATGTTGAAAGAAGTGGTTTTCACTTCAACACACTACTTTGGTTCACCTCAGATTAGATAAAATTAAACTAAAAAATTCAACTTAACTTTGAAACTAAACCTTAAATACTAAAACTGGATCTTTATCAAGTCATTGTGGAAAAAAAAATCACATCTCCATGCCAACTAAAGATAGCTATTCATAAAAGGGAAGGAGTGGAACTTGGATAATCATATTATAGACCAATAAAAGATCAATTTAAACCACTCTGCAGACTGGGCAATCTACTTACTGTATCATATCCATAATAGGATAAGG
>PVKC010005161.1:0-33873 GCA_004027635.1 Crocidura indochinensis | reverse complement strand
CTAAAGAGTCAAGAATCAAATTTGGAGAGATTGTAAATAGGTAGAGCTTTGCTTTGCACTCAGCAGACCCAGGTTTTTTACTCAGCATCACACGTGGTCCTCTGAATCCTGACAGAAGTGATCACTGAGTGCAGAGCCAGGAATAAGCCCTGAACATAGTCTAGTGTTGGCCCCCTCCCCCTGCATATACAGAGCCATACAAACCAACCATCTAGAATTACTATTTTAGTCTCTCCATTATGCCACCAGTTTAGTTCTGAATAACAGCATTCCTCCATTGACTTCATTTCTTATATTATTTATGCTCTGTTTGCCTCCAACTGTATGTCTCTCCCTGAGGCATAGAATTGATAGGTCGTATTTTCGATAAAACCAAGGTCTAATGGGGAATCTATTATTACAGGTACTTACTTTATAAATGTGTATTGAATGAGTGTTTATATGAAATCTATTTTCTAATGTATTTTTAGAAATAAATCTCTTTTCTAATGCATTTTTAAATTTGAAATTCATATGATTAGATAAAGTAAATATTGAATAGTCTCAGAAATACTGGGGTGGTAATACAGAGCAGAAAACAGTATTTATGATTCATTGAAAAAGTAGTATGTCATATAAGAATTTGAAAATAGTGATTATTATGTAGTCATTATAACTATAATAATTAGGATTCACTTACCTTTATTCAATAAAAAAAATTGTGGCTTTTTTGTAACCCTGGCAACACTCAGGGATTACTCCTGGCTGTATGCTTAGAAATCGCTCCTGGCAGGCTCAAGGGAACTTATGGGATGCTGGGATTCGAACCACCTTTCGTCCTGAATTGGCTGCATGCAGGGCAAACACCCTGCAGCTGTGCTATCTCTCTGGCCCTAAATCAAATTGTTAAGGAAAAATATCACTGGCATAATTCTTTCGTCTTTACACTACCCTATTCAATGGAACATTTATGCTATTAACATTTTTAAGGACACACTTTGATAAATATGATTCTTGGAAAGGGATAAATATTTGTAGGATTATAGTGGACAGCATCATATAGAAATCTGAAATTAGATTGTAATATTTCAGGTTCTACTTAGACAATATGGAGCTGGTGTGGTTTTTAACGCATTTATAGTTTGAGAATCACTGTCCTTAATTTATTTCTAAAGTAACTTTTGCTTCTTAGTTCTATCAAACAGTTCAATTGTAAGAAGGTACACAAACTTTATTGTTCTAGGTGAACTTGTCTTTCTTCTTGATTTGTGATAACATAGTGTTTCTGCTTTAGAGCTCTTTAGCAATTGTCCCTTAATATCTATCCTTTTCTTTTTTTTGGGGGGGGCACACCCAGTGACACTCAGGGGTTACTCCTGGCTATATGCTCAGAAGTCGCTCCTGGCAGGCACGGGGGACCATATGGGAACTGGGGGATCAAACCGTGGTCCGTCCTAGGCTAGCGCAGGCAAGGCAGCAGGTACCTTACCTCCTGTGCCACCTCCCGGCTCCCAATATATCTACCCTTTTCAAAGATTAAGAAGTTAGCTCAACTGGCTGGTCCAGAGGAACCCTGGGAATGATCTCTCACACCTATCTAGCCTGGAGCAGCACAACTTTGAATCCAGTACCATTAAGTATGATTCAAACAAACAAACAAAAAAAAAAATAAATTAACCAAAACCCACTAAAGGTTTCTACTAAAAAACTCACCTTTATCTCCCATTGAAACTTTACACTGTAATATTCATCTTCTAGGGTTTAACAAACAATGAGCTATTTTTATGGATTGCATTCCTTTTTCTTGAAATATTTTCATTAGTGAATTTATTGCTACCTTTTTTTCTGGCTGTTGTTCTCAAATTTTCATTGAAACAAAAACTTTTAACTTCTCACACATACTTTTTCCAAAAGTGCCACCCTTCCTATTATATCAAAACTCATTTGACATTTATCACTCTCCCTTTTCTTAGGTTCCCTATTTTTCCTCAAGCTACTTTTCTTTGTGGCATACAGGATGCAATAGACTGATTAATTTTATGAGAATAACTGTAGACCAGGGGATTCACACAACAATATTTTATGTATTTTGTTCTTTTTTGAAAATATAATTGCCTAACCAAATTTCAAGGAAAATAGCCTATATAATAACAATTTATTTTCTCTAGTTCTGGAGCTCTAGACCCTTATCATAAAACATTATAAACCTTGAATGATGTTTGAAATGAAATTTTTATTTTTAATCACTACTAAACTACTAAGTAGAAAATTTTTAACAACTGCTATCTTTATTGAACAAATCATGCTATAGAGACTTGCAAAAGTTATTTACTTGTTTCTTAAAAGTTTTACAGTATAGGAGTTGAGTGATAGCACAATGGATAGAGCATTTGCCTTGTACACAGCCAAACTGTGTTTCATTCCCAGCAACTCATATGGTCTCCTGAGCCTTCCTGGTGTGATTGATTCCTAAACACAGAGCCAGGAATAACCCTTTTGTGCTGCCAAGTGTGATCCAACATATTCAAAAGTTTTACCTCTGAATACATATGATAGAACTAAGATTATAAAATAGAAAGTGTTAGGGCCAAATTTGAAACCCAAAATTCCTCATTATAAGCACCTGGGTAACTCTTGTAACTTTTCTTTATCTCATTCTGATAATTACCTTATTAAAGGTGACCTGAATAATATATTTCTGTTATTTCAAAGTATTCTTGTATTCCTTCATTGTTGTAGACATTGTTTTCTCTCATTGTTTTTCTACTTTTGTGGGAAAGTTCCTTCATTTTAATAGTTTGCCTCTTTAGTAAATGACAATCAGATGATGGACTATAACAAAATCATTAAAGCTAAGAGCTTTTTTTTCTCTACCAACTGCACTGTGCACAAGGGTGATATAACTGAAGAAACAAGGTTCCTGGTAAGTAATTGGGGTTTATTTTGTCTCTAAGTAAACAATGCTTTCTACTTTTGCTGTTCATTTGTCTGTTTTGTGTGAGGATGTGCTATTTCACTGAATATTGAAGATATTTAAAAAGTAATGATAGATCACATCTGTATTTATTCTTTAATTATCAAACTCACCTTGCCAGTAAAGTTGGTAATTATTTTTTCACGCTTATTTACTTCATGACTGTTAGGTCCTGTAACAGAAGTGAAAACTGACATATATGTCACCAGCTTTGGACCTGTTTCAGATGTTGAAATGGTAGGTATGTTGGAAATAAAATATAATTTTTGAGATTTCAAGAAAGCAGACAGATTTTAGGACAATTCAGTTTTGTCTTGTTGTCAGTTACACAAACCGAACAAGTGAAAGAATAGCCTAATTATACTCAAAGGTTTATAAGAAATACTATATTGAACTTGAAAATTGGCTAGCTCTTGCAGTTTAGAATTTTCTACGTGAGAGTCTTTCTCAACAGAGAAATGTATGTTCCCAATACTTGTTCCCATATCACAACTTTGTCTTCAATTTTTTCTTCAGAAAATTATGAGCAGAAAATTAGCGGGTGTAATTAGTTTTAGTACGGAACTATTCTGTGGTTCTAATTGCATTTTGTATCCCGTGGTGACCCAGTTGTTCACCCCACCACCACCTCCACCTCTTCTTCCCTCTCCCTCATGCTTAGAGATATTTACATACTACGAACAAGTCAGGAGTTTATCCATTCATCTATTCCCTCTAATAATAAATATCTTCAGTCTGCAACTCAAAAAATGTGTTTTCTTTTTTACCTCCAAGGTTCTTAGGCTCATTTTTATAGTTTTGTGAACAATTTTTCCTTTACATATTTTATTTTAAGATGATTCCTACAATGTTTTATTATTTGTACAATTAAATTATTTACTCAGGTTTTTTTGTAACCTAAAATAAAGTACGATTATAATTCTTAATACTGGTAGTTTTCCTAAATTATAGGAATTTTTCTTGATTTCTACATTTACAAATGTAGAAGATTCAGGTTCAGTATGGACTTGGCATGACTTAATTGCTGAGAATATTTTGTTCCATTGATTTAAAATGTTTCTGTTAAGTTTATTTTTATTAGTCTTTATTTTTGGTAAGGTGGAGGGAGGGTGATATCACAAGATGTTCTTAGGGGCCCAGGTACTCACTATCAGTGATGCTTGACCCAATTCAAGGCTTGTAGAATGTTGTTGTTGCTTAGACTCTGTGATGCTAGGGTTTACCTGTGTTATCCAGGCATGGCACTTAGGGATCTCTTGGGCTGTTCAGAGGTACTAGGGAAATAAAATGGTACTGAGGAATGAATCAATATGAGTTGAAGGGTAGCAAATGCATGTAGCTTGACCCCTGTACTGTCTCTGGCCTTGGGGCAGACTTGTTTTTTGTTTTTTTTGTTTTATAAATATGAGGCACACAAGACTCTATAGGCATTGTCCATGATATTGGTGAGTCAGAGCATGAAAAGATAAGTTGCTTGCCTTTCTTGCATGCAGCCAACCAGGGAGAATTTGATCACCAATATTGCATATGGTCCCCCTGTCACTGCCAGGAGACATTCCTGAGTTTAGAGCCATTAGTAAACCCAAGCACAGCCAGATGTGACTGTCAAATAATAATAACAGCAAAAAAATTAATTGCATATTCTTCTGCATATTTACACCATCTGTGTATTGACTATACACAAACTATTTCCCCCAGGAATATACAATGGATGTATTCTTCAGACAAACATGGATTGACAAGAGGTTAAAATATGATGGCCCAATTGAAATATTGAGGTTAAACAATATGATGGTTACAAAAGTATGGACTCCAGACACTTTCTTCAGAAATGGAAAGAAATCTGTTTCACATAATATGACAGCTCCAAATAAGCTTTTTAGAATTATGAGAAATGGTACCATTTTGTACACAATGAGGTAATCCATTTTTTTCTTTTCCTTCATTCCTCCTTTCCTTCCTCCCTTTTTTGATTTTTTCCTCCCTACCTCCTTCTTTTCTTCATTCTTATTTTAGGTATCTCTAAAATTACTTTTTAAAGAACAAGTTGATTTTGTTTAATTTAATTTTTTAATCATAGACTGACCATAAGTGCGGAATGTCCCATGAGACTGGTGGATTTCCCCATGGATGGACATGCATGCCCTTTGAAATTTGGGAGTTGTAAGTTACAATTAAAACAGTATTAAGATTTATACTTTCTTAATGCAATTTAATATTTATATATATTTATAATTTTACTTATAATGTCAATGTTAATAACTGTACAAGGTTTCCTAATTTTTAAGAAATTATTAGTAAAGAAAGAAGGCAAAACAACTCCTTTCTTCCTAAACCAAAAACGTATTTCTACATACAGCCTAGGTGAAATTACTCATAATTAATATTTTGTGGTGAATTTTAGTTGTCTCTAAACTTCATCTATCAGTGGTGTAAAATGAAATTTAAAGTGATATTTTCAATTTGTATTTAAATAGGATTGACTATTTTGATTTTGTTTTTGGTCCACATAAGATGATTTCAGGGGTTACTTTTAGTATTGCACTCAGAAATCACACAGTGGGCTTGGGGCATCAGATGGGATGCCAGGAATTGATCCTAGGTGAGCCACATGCAAGACATGTACCATTTCTCCAGAACTACAGTTTAGCAGTTTCTATTATAAATGGAATCCCTCATGAAAACCAAAGTAACTGAAAGAAGTCAGTTCTTCTTGAAAAGTCACTTATTTTTGACATGGTAGATAGTAGAGTAGATACAATCAGCCTTATAGATTCCAAAATGCTTAATGAATGAAACTAGTATAGTAGGAGGCATAGTATAATGTAAACAGCACCACAAAGAATAATTAAGTGTCTTATAGACCACATCAAGGAGTTGAATTCTATTGTAAATGCTATAAGAAATCTTCGAATAGTTTTATATGTGGCATGGTATTCTCTGATAGGTCTTAATTTTAATCTAACTCTTCTGTGTAAAATCAATTGTAGAGAAATTAGAGGACATTTAGAAAAATGTTTAAGACTATTGTTTAGTATTTTCAAAATTGGTGGGGTTGGAGCGGTGGCACAGTAAGGCATCTGCCTTGCCGACGCTATCCTAGGACGGACTGGACAGCGTTAAATCCCCTGGCATCCCATATGGTTCCCCAGGCCAGGAGCAATTTCTGAGCGCATAGCCAGGAGTAACCCCCGAGAGTCACTGTCTCCCCCCACACCCCACAAAACACAAAAAATTGGCAGTGACTTAGACTAAGTCATAATAATAGAGAAGACAAAAATAAAAAGATGAAATTGAGGTTTTATGTAAAGGTGAAGATAAGAGAATGAAATGAATGAGTAGGAAAGAAATTCTTTTTCTTCCAATTTCCTTCCCTGAGATGACAGCAAAATGTAACTGCTTCTTCTAATGCTGGTCTCAAAGACTCAATTCGATCAGATTCTACCAAAAATAGATGCTGAATTTTACTATTGCTTCAGATTCTTAACTGTTCTGATTGTGAAACCGTTGCCTGCTGTTATCATTGCTCATTGCTTAACTTAATGAGAATTGTCAGTCACCATTCTTTTTATAACCTCTAGTGATCATAATATTTAGTGGAAACTTGAACCTAACATGAGTCACTTGCTCCCTGACCAATGACTTAATGAGAGAAGCTAAAAACGGGAAAAAATTGCATGAATTTAAAGAATGATCTCACTGGGCATAGAACGTAAATTAATTTGTATTGCTATAATTTAAATCTTACCCAAGATAGTTGTTGTTGAGAGCAAGTTTCCTCTTGTCTTTAGAGATAGCATTCTTCAGAGTAACTGGAACATAGTTCATAGTTGATGTTCATTATGTTTTACACACACACAAACATGCACACACATCAAAAAAGAAGCCAATTGCTTTAAGGGTGGGAGTTAAAAGTAAAAATACTTTCCACTTTTAAAAAGAATCCTTAGTTCTCTGGAAAGAGAAAAATACCACTTAGCTATGTTTGCAACTCATACAATTGACAAATATCAGAAAAGGAAAAATGTTATTTTGACAGTCAGGTAGCCCAGAGAAAATTAACTGCATTTAAAATATCTTGGGAAGGGGATTATACTTTTTATGACTGAAACTCAACTATAAATATGTTTGTAAACATGATGCTTAAATAAAGATATTGATAATAAAAGATATGCATTTAGCAGATAAAACAAAGACAGGACTAACCCCTAAACATATCTGGGAATATTTCTCCAAAACAAAACAAAATCAAACAATTTCCAGATGGAACAATAACATTTTTCTAAAAAAAAAACAAAAAACAAAAAAACAAAAAAAAAAACATTGGAAATAACAAGGTCTTTATTGTAAAACTAGAAATGAATACATTTTTAAGTAATATTATTGGTACTTAACTGTGTTAACAAATAACAGCCTAAACTTCATATGTTTTTACAGTTGTATGCAATGGTAGCTCCCTGCTGTAACAGCTCTTTATATAGGGTTAAACAATTCAACTGAGGACCTACTGTGTTTTAGCCATTTAAAGGTTTGTGGGGTGCAGCAAAAGCTTCATTTTGGTTCTTTTGAATTTATTTCTCTGTGAGCCAATGTATCTGCTTTCAGTTCACTGGGGAAGCAAGCAGCTGTTCTCCATTTGTGTTGAACACAAAACAGTAGAAGATGAACTTAAAAGGAAACACAGAATTTGGAAGATAGAAACAAAAATGCCCAGAGTTTAGATGTGGTAGCTAAACTGGGGAGTTTCACAAACAGGGTAGTCCATTGTCTCTTACACAATGATTCCCAAACAGCATGGGGATTATGTAGAGGCAGATTTGGGCATAGGTGACCCCTGGAGATATCTCCCAGTCATGTAAATTGCTTTTTGTTTTTGCAGCCCTATTATTTTAGGCAGCATCTGGTAACTTTATAATTGGCAGAGCTACACTAGTATAAAAGAAGTCAATATTGGTCAAGCATTGGAATGGAAAGAAGTGGCAGTCTGACAGTACTTTGGGGGGAGTCATTATTTCTATTTTACAATTGCTGATCCTATTAGTATGGAAACATAACCAAGTTCATTGATGCATGCACAACATTTTAATTGCCTTACTCTTAGTTTCTCTTCAAGTTTTTTGGCATAAAAACGAGAACTGGGATTGCAAGACCTTAATCTATATGATTTTCTACATTTTAAATGTGTTTGACTAATCATAATGATTATTTTTCTAATTTTTAAAACTTTATGAAACGTTTCTAATATATTTCAGTGTTAAATTTCAACACCGTTGAGAAGGGAGCACTGACTAAACGTATTCTGTGCTCCCATTTAGATGCATATCCGAAGAGTGAAATGATTTATACTTGGACAAAAGGACCTGAGAAATCAGTAGAAGTTCCAAAGGAGTCTTCCAGTTTAGTCCAATATGACTTGATTGGGCAAACTGTGTCAAGTGAAACTATTAAATCCATTACTGGTGAGATGTTTAACAAAGTCAGTATATTACTTGGCTTAGCAACAGAATTTTATCTTCGCTCTCTTCATTAAACTCTAGTTTTCATCTGACTCAGAAAGTATACAAAAATAATTATTACATATCACAGTTTGAAATTTATCTAGATTTACTTTATATTACTTTATATTAAATATAGCACTATATTCATTTTTTTCTTAGTACACTTGATCTTTCTTAGCTGAAAGATTGATATATACATATATATATATATATATATATATATATATATATATTGTTCTTAGATTAAAATAAATTCTGAACTGGTGAAATGTGAACACTGAATTGTTTTATATTTTATAAATCTTATTTTCTATTTAGTCATGGCTTACACTTGTTTCTCAGATTAGGGATCACTCCTGGTGGGCTTATGGAATACCATATGGGGTGCCAGAGATTAAACCAATTACAATCACATAAAGAAAGGTACCTACATTTTGTATTTTCACACTACCTTCTACTTTTCTATTTAAGAATCAAAATAAATTGATGAAACATCTTAAAACATTTTTAATTAAATTTCAAAGGAGAATATCTGATTCTAATCTTTGAATTCTAGATATCTTCACTTTATTGTTAGGTTTTCTTAAATTCTTTTTATCCTGTCCCATTTTCATGGTGACTTTCTCACCCCTTTTTTCAAAATTAAAAGCAACATATAAAGTTTAACTATAAAATATAGTTTATTCAAATCAAATCTATCAAATTGTTGAGGATTATTAGTGAAATTTCAGGTTGATATTTATTGCTGTATGTGAACATAAAAATTATGCAATCTAGTTTTGTCATATTTACAAAAAATTAGAACACGATTGGTTGTTCCAAAATTCTTCTATACTTATGGTTTTTACCATGAAAGAATATATTTATCATCACTCATTTTCCAGATAACCAATGAAACTGGAAACATAACTGGGAGGATTTGAGGTTTCTTTATCTTCACCTTTGCAGTCTGAGTATTAAACAACTGATTTCCATATATCTTAATGTTCTTTTCTCATGCTATATTGATATATTTAATAATAATATCCAGAATTTATTTGCCTTTTACAACAATTGTTTTGCATGAATAGTTTTAAAATATGCTTGAAGTTATATGGTACTTCTATCATCTTTTATTTTCATATATATATAGATATAGATATATAGATAGATAGATACAGTTATTACCAAATCTAAGACAACCTCTCCTCTTATATATCTGTATATATTTTTATTCTTTCTAACATTAAACTTTGTGGTTTAATACTTGTTTGTTTCCTATATGTACATATATAAGTTACTTCAGATGAAGAACACATTGAGGCTGATATGTATACATACAGCTATGTATACATAGGTTTGTGTATATGTGCCTCTATTTTCTACTGACATTAATAAAAGGTTTGGCTAATTCTATTGTCAAAATTGCTAAATGCAACACTAATTGCTTTCTTATTGCTACTCTTTAAAATATAGTGAACAACATTAGAACTAAATTGCTTCCTTACTGCATAAAATATTTTTATGTATAAAGATGTTTGCTATTCATGTTTTGTTAGGAACCACACATTTCTCAATGTTTATTAGCTCTGCAAAATAGATAATTCCTTTGTCAACAAAATCAGTTATTAGTTTAAAATATTATCATAAAGCTATTGAATAATTACATACAGATTTACTAACACAGTTTTCTTGTTTGTTTGTAGGAGAATATGTTGTTATGACAGTTTACTTCCACCTCAGACGAAAGATGGGCTATTTCATGATTCAAACATATATTCCTTGTATTATGACAGTGATACTTTCTCAAGTTTCATTCTGGATAAATAAGGAATCAGTTCCTGCTAGAACTGTGTTTGGTAATTGAAATTAATTTCTTGAGTGTTTTTGTTTTTTTCATGAGTTATGGTCCTAGCATTTATATACTATTTTTGTTTGCATTTATATATTTTTTCAAATAATATCTTTATTTAAACACCATGGTTGCAAACATGTTCATAGTTGGGTTTCAGTCATAATGTGTACATCCCCTTCACTAGTGCAATCTTCCTTCCACCAAAGCCCCCCTACCCCCTTAATGTCTTTAAGACAGGCATTATGCTTCTTTCACTCACTGTTATTGTCATGATGGTTGTTAGTGTAGTTATTTCTCTTATTGCTCTCACTACTCTTCGTGGTGAACTTCATATTGTAGGCTGACCTATCTGACCCTCATCTCTAGTGTCTCTAGGTATTATCACCATACTTTATTTTATTTTTCTTAAATTCCATAGATAAATGAAACTATTCTGTGTCTCTCTCGTCTGAATTATTTCACGCAGCATAAGAATTTTCATCCATGTATAGGAAAATTTTATGACTTAATTTTCCCTAACAGTTGCATAGTATTCCATTGTGTATATGTACCAGTTTCTTTAGCCACTCATCTTTGGTTAGGATTTTGAGATTCTGACTATTGTAAATGAAGACGGCATTTTTTTGCATTGTGTTTTTGTGTTCTTAGGGTATATCTCTTGGAACGGTATTGCTCAATCATAGCAGCTCAATTTCTAGTATTTTGAGGAATCACCATATTGCTTTCCAGAAAGGCTGGACTAGATTGCATTCCCACCAACAGTGACTGAGTTCCTTTCTTACCACATCCCCCCAAGCACGGATTGTTTTTGTTCTTTGTAATGTGTGTCATGCCTCTGTGGTATGAGATGATACCTCATTGTTGTTTTGATTTGTATCTCCCTGATTACTTGTGATGTGGAATATTTTTCATGACCATATGTATTTCTTCTTTAAGGATATGTCTGTTTATTTCTTCTCCCAATTTTTTCAATGTGGTAAATTGTTTTTAATTCTTGTTAAGTTCTGTCAATACCTTGTATGTCTTATCTATTGCCCCTTATCTGATGGGTATAGGCCTTTCTTAGATGGCTTTTGTGTTTTCTTCACTATTTTCTTTGAGATGCAGAAGCTTCTCCTTTAATGTATTCCCATTTGTTTATCTCTGCTTCCACTTTTTGGAGAGTGCTGTTTCCTTCTTGAAGATGCCTTTAGTCTCAATATCATAAACATTTTGCCTAAGTTTTATTCTATATACCTTATGGTTTCAAGTTTGATATCAAGACCTACAATTCATTTTAATTTGAACTTTGTGCATGGTGTGAAGTATATTTCTGGATTCAATTTTTGCATGTGGCTGACCAACTGTCCCAACACCACTTGTTGAAGAGGCTTTTCTTGCTTCATTTTGTGTTTCTTGCTCCTTTATTAAAATTAATTGATTTTATGTCTGGAAAATTTTTGTGAATATTCAAGTCTATTCTATTTATTTGAGGGTCTGTCTTTATTTCAGTGTTTTTTTGACTTAATGTTTTTAACAGTTTAATGTTTAAATTGTAATACAATTTAAAGTTGGGTACAGTGATGACTTAATATTTTTTAATGTTTTGATGTTTAAATTGTAATAGAATTTAAAGTTAGGTACAGTGATGATTCCCATCTTCTTTTTCCTAAGGATTGCTTTAGCTATTCATGGGCATTTATTGTTCCAAATGAATTTTAAGAGTGTTTGATAAGCTTCTTTAAAGAATGTCATGAGTATTATTAGAGGCATTGCAGTAAATCTGTATAATGTTTTGAGAAGTATTGTCATTTTAATGATGTTAACCCTCCTAATCCATGAACAAAGCATGTGTTTCCATTTCCTTGTGTGCTCTTTTATTTCCTTTTTTTTTTTGAGGGGTCACACCCAACAGTGCTCAGGGGTTATTTCTGTCTCTGCCTATTGAAATTGCTCCTGGCGGGCATGGTTGACCATATTGGATGCCACAATTCAAACCACTGTCAGTCCTGGATTGGCTCTGTGAAAGGCAAAGACCCTATAGTTGTACTATTCCTCTGGTGGCCCCCAATTTACTTTTGAAACAGTTTTTGCAGTTTTTTTGTATGGTTTTTCACCTTTTTAGTTAAGTTGACTCCAAGATATTTGAGTTTCTGTGGCTGTATTCTGAATGGATTTTTTTTAAATATTAATTTCTTTTCTATCATTATCAGTGTATAAGAAGCCATTAGTTTTTGCTTTGTTAATTTTGTAGACTGCCACTGTGCCATATGAATCTACTATTTCTAGAAGCTTTTTGGTAGAGTTTTTTGGGTTTTCTAAATATAGTATCATGTGAGAACTTGATTTCTTCCGTTCCTATCTGGATACCCTTGTTATCTTTTTCTTGCCTAATTATGATGGCAATTACTTCAGTACTATATTGAATAGGAGTAGTAAGAGGGGAAAAACTTATTTTGTAACATATTTTAAAAGAAAGGCTTTTAGTTTTATCCATTGAGTATAATATTTTCTATTGGCTTGTGCTAAATATCCTTGATTATATTGAGAAATGTCTTTTTCATTCCCATCTTGTTGAGAGAGTTTTATGAATAGGTGTTCAACCTATGCTATTTTTAATAAAATAGTTTACAACAATACTTTCCTGAGTAAATAACCACATAACTTTTTTTATTTTATAACAAATGAAAGTAAGATGGAATGTGGGACGTCCATTGAATTCCTCAGAATTTGCTTATTGAAACCAGTAAGTGAAATGTGCCTTTATATATCATGAACTTTTTAGTGATATTATTGGGCTCCTAACTCAATCCTGTGCAATTGAATTAATATTATAACTAGATGTTAAAAGAAAATGTACTTGAAATTTAAAATAAATAAACATTATGATTTAGTTCATTTGAAAGCCTCAATCTACCTTTAAATAAAGAGGAACAAAATGCAAATGATTTAAGGGGTTGGGGAAATAACACAGCAGTAGGCCATTTGCCTTGCACCTAGCTGGTGGTTGGAATCCCGGCATCTCATATGGTCCCCCATCCTGCCAGGAGCGATTTCTGAGTGCAGAGCCAGGAATAACCCCTGAGCACCTCTGGATGTGACCCAATAAAACAAAAGAAAAAAAACAAATGATTTAAATCTGTTGAATTTGATAGTTTATTAGATAACTGGTTCATTAGATGATTTTTCTAAATATGTCATGTCTCTTAAAATACAGAATAGTTTTGCATTTTAATAGTGGCTATTATAAAGGATATTTTAAACTATCTTCTACACCATTTAAGTCTAAATAGCTTTATGTTTTACAGCTGTCTTTCAGATAGAAGTAATTCTTTTCATTTGATACCTTTATTGTTTTCTATTTGTAGTGTTCAGCAAAAGCATTCAGTAGCTAGAAAATGAGAAAAATAATAGCAATCGTTTTGTTACTTTAGTTGGTAAGATTGATTGATAAGCTTTGAATACCCTCTTGATTATAAATTTGTAGGTATTGCCCTGTTTCATTTATCCTTAAATAATGAGTTTCCACTATTGTAGAGAGAAGAAACCATAATTAAAACTGCATCCATCAACATTTCCTTTTATAAAAGACATTGTGAGTAGGTTCTATATCAATTTTTATGGTATTTGGTTATATAATGATACTATTTTTCCATAGTTGATAACATCATCTATTTAAACTTTATAATAGTAAGTTAGCTATTATTACTTGTTTTGCACAAGAGAAATGGTTTAAAGAGATTAAAAACATATAAATTCATATCTGTTGAGGGGAAGAGATGAAATTCAACTGTGCTCCAGGCTTACTTGTGACTCTGAACTCAGGTATTATTTCTGGCTGGATTTATATGATGCTGAAGATGAACTCAAGTGACCTACATGCAAAGGCACACACTTTACTTTCTATACTATTTCTCAAACCCTTACATTTTTTTAAAGTTTTGAAATATTTTATCCTTTATTATTCCTGAATAATATTACCCAACCCATTGTTTGTATGAGATGATTCATTTTGTCTACATTTAACCACCAGTTGGCTTTTTTTCATATATGAATTTTGTAAATAAAACTATAATAAATATGTAAGTCTATATAGTGAGTACATATATCTTTTTGAGTTTAGTATGTTGTTTCCATTAAATAACTGCCAGAATAAGAATTATTGTAGATTAAATGATAACTTTATTTTTTAATATTTGAAGTATTGCCATACTGTTCTCCTTTGGCTACAAATTGTGTATCCCTAAGATCAGTGGGCAGAATTCCCTTTTCTGCATCACTAAAAATATATCTCCTTGTCTTTTGAGAATTATCTTTCTAACAGGTTTTAATTTGCATTTCTTGGTGATATTGGTGTTGAACATCTTTTCATATGCCTGTTGGACATCTGTTATCATCTTTGAAAAGTGCCTATTAAGACCTTCTGCTCATTTTTAAAGTCAGGGTTTTTGTTCTTTTTGATTTTGAGTTGAATGATCCTTTAGATGATTTGGATGTTAACCTTTTATCAGATAAATGATTTGCAAGTATTTTTCTCCTGTACAATTGGCTGCTTTATCAATTTGTTAATTTTCTATGCTGTGCAGAAATAGTTGAGTCTGATAGAAGTCCTTCTTATTTCTTTTGTTTATATTATATACTTTATTTAAGCACTGTGGTTATAAAATTATACATGGTTGGTTTCAGTTATAGGATGTACACCATTTTACACACTGTACATTTCTTGCAAGCAAAGTCCCCAGTTTCCCTTTCATCCAACTTGCCAGGACTGTCTTTGGGTACAACATATAAGTTCTCTCTCTTTCCTTCTTTTCATCTAGACATTGTGGTTTGCACTATTGTTAATGAAGAAGTATCATGATTATGACTTTATCCCCTTTCAACACTCATTTCTTGTCCAGAGTGATCAGTTCCAACTATCATTGTCACAGTGACCACTTCTGTAACTGCATTCTCCAAACTTCATGGCTAACTTCTTATTATTGACTGGTTCTCCTGATACTCATCTCTATTGTCTGGATATTATTACCATACTATATTTTATTATATCCCACAAATGAGTAAGATTATTCTATGTCTATCCCTTTTCCTCTGACACATTTCACTCAGCATAATAATCTCCTCATATATAAATTTCATGACTTTATTTTTTTCCAGATAGCTACATAGCTTTACATTGCAGTTTTTTTAGCTACTCATCTGTTCTCAGGCACTTGGATGGTTTTCAGATTCTGGCTATTGTAAATAATGCTGTGACAAGTATAGAAATGGTGAGGGCTTTTCTATATAGTCATTTTGAGTTGGTAGGATATATCCACAGGTGAGGTATCACTGAATCATATGGAAATAAGTTATAGCTTTTAAAAGGAATGTTTTTATGAGGAATATTCATATTGTTTTCCAAAAATGACTGGGCCTGTGTAATTTACTACTAGCAGTGAATAAGAGTTCCTTCCTCCCCATCTCCATGCCAACATTGGCTGTTATTAGACTTTGTGATTTGTTCCAGTCTCTATAGTGTTAAATATCTTATTGCTGTTTTGATTTGCATCTCCCTGATAAAAAATAGTGTGGAGCATTTTTTTTTTTTCAAATGGCTTTTGGCTATCTGTATTTCTTTTTTGAGGAAATGTCTGTTCATTTCTTCTCCGTATTTTTGGATGGGGTTAGATGTATTTTTCTTCTTAAGTTCCTTCAGTGGCTTTTATATCTTAGATATTTACACCTTATCTGGTGGGTATTGGGTAAATAGTTTCTCCCATTCAATGGGTAGCTTTTGGATCCTAGTCATTGTTTTCTTTGAAGTGCAGAAACTTCTCAGTTTAATATATTCCCACTTGTTTATATATGCTCCCATTTGCTTGAAGGGTGTTTTACTCTTTGAACATGCCTTTAGTTTTTATGTCATATAGTGATTTGCCTATGTTTTCCTTTATGTATCTATTTTTCAGGCCTAATTTTAAGGCCTTTAATCCATTTTTATTTGACTGTTGTACTTGGTGTTTCAGAGAGGTCTGAGTTTACTTTTTTATATGTATTTGATCAGTTTTCCAAAAGCTACTTATTGAAAAGGCTTTACTTGTTCCAGTTTATATTTTTTCCTATTTCTTGTGTCAAATTGTGAATAAGATTGCTTTTTAATGTCAGTTTTTTCCCATTTCACTATTTTTGTATAGAAAAGTCATAATTTTTTGTATAAAAGTTTTAGCCTGCTACTTTACTATACAAATATATTACATCTCAAACTTTTTGGCAGTGTCTTTTGGATTTTCTAAATATAGTATCATGTCATATGCAAACAGTGAGCGCTTGACTTCTTCCTTTTCTATCTGGATGTGTTTTATATTTTTTATTGTAAAATTGCTATGACAAGTGTTTCCAGTACTATATGAATAATAATGGTGAGAGGGGGCAAACTTGTCTTGTGCCAGATCTTAGGAAAGACTTCTAGTTTTCTCATGTTAACTATAATGTTTGCTATTGACTTGTGATAAATGGCCTTTACATTTAGAAAACTTCCTTCAATTTCTATCTTGTTAAGAGTTTTTATCATGTACAAGTACTGGAGTTTGTCAAATGCTTTTTCTGCTTTTATTGATATAATCATATGATATTTGCTTTTATTAATATGGTTTATTATATTGAATAATTTTCTTATGTTAAACCAACCTTGCATCTCTGGAATAAATTCTAATTGGTCATGGAGTATAATCTTTTTGATGAGCCATTTGATCTACTTGCTAGTATTTTGTTGAGGATATTTTCATCTGTGTTCATCAGGGATATTAGTCAGTAGTTCTCTTTTTTGGTGATTTATCTGTCTCCTTTGATATTAGGGTGATGTTAGGTTCGTATAAATTGTTTGGGGTGTTTCTGTTATGGTAGGTAGATATGTAGACCCCTTAATACTTCATGTTTAGTTCTTGCAAAGCTATAAATTTTCTTCTTAATACTATTTTTGCTATGTCCCACAAATTCTGATAATCTGCATCTTCATTCTCATTTGTTTCCAGGAATATTTTTATTTCCTTTTTATCTCTGACACACTAGTTGTTCAATAGTGAACTTTTTATTTTTTAAGTGATAAAGATTTTTTCTATGTTTCTATTTGTTATTCACTTTTTTAATAATAATAATTTTATTTTGACCAAAGTGGATTACATATTTTTCACAGCAATATTTTAGGTACATATTAACATTATTTTCAGTGCATTATGAGCTGAGAAGATAGTTGATATAATTTCTATCCTTTGGGTATTATGATGGTATGTATATGTGTCTATAAACTTGTTCATATAGGTGGATATATATGGATATATTATTAATTAATGGAGAATAAAGTTTGGAGCACAGCTTCAGACTGTAGAGGTATATTTTATGGCTCAGTATGTGGTCTATCTTGGAGAATGTCCCATGTGCATCAGAAGAAAATGTGTTTAAGCTTTCTGGGAATGATATATATATATATATATATATATATATTTATATATATATATACATATGTATAATTTCTCTTTTTTTCATCATTGTACTGTGACTAGGATGTGCAGTACTTTTCTTTGGAGCTCTATTAGCTGCTACTCTGTGTATCCAAGAATAGGGTGTGAGGATACTTAAGCTTTGGGAATTTCTCTGTGATGATGTTTTTGGATGTATTTGACTGTTGCTTCTTCGTAGAGCTTTTCTTCCTGGATATCAGGAAGCCCAATTATTCTCATGTTGTTCCTGTGAAATTTATCCCAACGGTCTGATTTTGTCTATTCACTTATTTTGAGAATAATTTCTATATTCTTTTTTTTTTAATCTCAAGACTCTTTTCAAATTCCTTCCACTGAATGGGGATGCTAAACATTCATCTTACAGCTCACTGATTTTTGTCTTCAGTCCCAGTTACTCTGTTGGGAGGCTTTCCAGTGCGGTTTTCATTTCACTTACTATGTTTTCATCTTGATATTTAGGTTTGAAGTTTTCTCTTTTATACTCTCATTTCTTGTTGAGTCTATGGACCATCTGTTCTATGGTTTCTTTGAGTTCACTGAATAGCCTTGACATTTCCTCTCTAAAGTTCTGATCAGATGTTATAAAGATGGTTGCCATTGGTTGAGTCTTCAAGAATAGCATCTTTACTCACAAAGTGTAGTGGGATTCAGCCTTGTTTTCCCATTGTGACCTTTTAAGTGTGGTCCTGTTTTTTATTTGTTGTGGTGGGGATCTTTGACTAGAAAAGATGTGTGACATCGAGCAAAATTTACCTCAGCTTAGTTAAAAAATGGCACCTTTAGGGCCCCGGGAAATAGCATGGAGGTAAGGCGTTTACCTTTCATGCAAAAGGTCATTGGTTCGAATCCCGGTGCCCCATATGGTCCCCCGTGCCTGCCAGGAGCAATTTCTGAGCATGGAGCCAGGAGTAACCCTTGAGCACTGCCGGGTGTGACCCAAAAACCAAAAAAAAAAAAAAAAATGGCACCTTTTTTGGAGAGGTAGCATGGAGATAAGGCATTTGCTTTGCATGCAGAAGGACGGTGGTTAGAATCCTGCATCCCATATAGTCCCTAGAGCCGCCAGGAGTGATTTCTGAGCATAAAGCCAGGAGTAACCCCTGAGTGCTGCTGGGTGTGACCCAAAAACAAAAACAAAAAACAAACAAAAAACAAAAAACAAAAAATGGCACCTTTTCAATCTAATCTCCACCCAAAACACAATGCCACTCCCACCACTGCTGGCTAACAGTCTTTTTTTGTTTTTATTCCTGATAGCCACACTCTTGCCTGGACTCACTACTCTCAGTTCAATTTTAGATGGTGCTTTTTCAGTTCAAATTCTGCTCCTTCCTTTTGCTTTTGTTGACTTGCTTTTAAAAAATGAACTAAAAAATAATTAAGATCGTTACCAAAGAGTTTAATACTCATATCTTCTAAAATTTTGCAACTTTCAATATTAATGTCTTTAATTTATTTGATATAATTTTTATATATCATAAACTAAAAGCCAAGATTTATCTTTGCCCTTTTCAAATAAAATTGTTAGTAAAGATTTATCCTTTTACTGTTGTATATTTCTGATGCCTTTGTCTTATATTAGTTGAAATCTTGTATGTGGATTTATTTCTGGATTTTCTGTTTGTTCCACTGATTTATTTCTTTTAATGCAGCATTGTACTATTTTTTGATCACCATTGCTTGGTAATATAACTTGAACAGGAGGAGCAAGATGCCCTCAATTTTGTTTGCTTTCTCAAAATGCTTTGACTATTCAGGGTCTTTTGTAGTTACATAAGAATATTAAGATTCTTAGTTTTATTTCTATGATAAATGGCATTATGATTTGATATAGTTACACTGAGCATATCTACTAAATTGGTGAGTATAGTTTTTTAACAATGATTTTTTTAATTTCATGAACATAGAATGTTTTTCCATTTGTTTGTCAATACTTTTCTTTCATTATTGAATTTTCAGTTAGAGTTCACAGGCATTTTACTATTTTTTATGTCCTTGACTTATTCCCTATCATATATTTATTTTAAATTAAATCATAAAATGCTGAATTCATATCCTTAATCTCTTTCATATTTATTAATCCCTTGTATGTAAGTAAAACAGATTTCTGTATAATGACTTTTTATATTGAACCTTTATGAACTTAATGAATATTTATGGAAAGTTTTATAAAAGCTAACTTTTTGTTTTCTCTATTGAATATCAATTTTTTGTATATGTTGACAGTTTTGCTATTTATTTTTGATTTATGTGAGTTTTTTATTTCTTTATCTCTAATTTCTATGTATAGAATATTAATAAAAGTTTTGAATGTGAACATTAATTTCTCGTTTCTGATTTTAGGTGGAAAGTTTTCAGTTTTTCACAATTGACTTGTCATATTGTATTTAATATTTTGAATTATATTCATTGGATGTGTGCAATATCCTACATAATGCTTATAACTGAAACATGGCCAACCATGTGTAAGGCAAAATCCTTAATCCATGTACCATCTCTCTGACTCAAGAGGGTTTTTTAAATAACAAATGAGTGCTGAATTATTATTCTAATATATTTTCTTCATAAATTATAATTATCTTATGTTATTTTTTATTTTGTTCATGTTAATATACTGTATCACATTGAATCACAGATGTTGAACCACTCTCTAACCCTCAAAGTAAATTTCAGTTTGTTATGGTATATTATATTCTTAACATACTGTTCAATTTATTTGCTAATGTTTTCTTTTGCATCTACACTTAACAAGGTATTTTGCTTTTAAGTTTTTCTTTTGCTATCTTTGGTTTTGGTATGCCTTAATAAAAGGTATAGAAAGTACATCTTCTTACGTCCTTGGAAAAGTTTGAAAGGGTTTGATGTGATTTTCTTTTTTAATTCATGAATAGAATTCACCTGTAAATTTGTATAGACCTGAATTTTGTTGTTGTCAGAATAAGTTTTATCTCCTTACTAGCAATAAATCTACTTAGATATTTTAGTTCCTCATGACTTATTGTATATTCTAGGAATCTATTCATACCGAAGTCATATTCTTATAACTGATGAATTTAAGGTAATTTCTCTCCAACTTTGAGAATTTTGCCTTGTCTACTTTGATTTTGTGTCTTCATTAAGAGTACAGAGTTGTTGGGTTTATGTGAATTTGTAAGTTGCTGATTTGCAGATGTACCTTGTTCATATTTCTCCCCTTTGAAATATGACATCTGTCTTTGTACGTATTCTGGACATTATTGTCACTGGGGAAAAAAATATCAAGTATTGGGCCTAGTAGTTAAAATTAAAACATTGAATGTATAGGAAGCTATCATTAAATTCTATCCAAAGATCTATCTTCAAAGTCTTATACCTCTGTTTTCTAATTATTCCAGTACACTAAAACATTAAATATAAGTGAAAGCCAGCTGGCATATCTAAATCATTACTAACTCATTTTCTTGGAGTGACAAGCCAAAATTTTACTCTTCTATACAGTTTTAGCCTACTCTTACACATCTTCCAGTTTCATAGCCAACCAATCAGATGCATTTTCAGTATTCTAAAAGCAAGTACTGGCACCAATACTTAAAAGTTATTTAGGGCAGGTTTAATGTTTTTCTAGATGCAGAAAATACATGGATTGTTATCTGAAGTTTATTTTTGTTTGCTTCTCAGTATTTATTTAGCTAAATGTTCTTTCTAAAACTGAGTGCAATTAGAATATCTCTGTCATACAAGTTCTTACTTTAAATTTGAATGCCACGCAAAGAAAACTTAATTGTCTAAGAGTATAGTGACTTCAACTACTGAGACAATTGTTTATTTTTCTACTGTACTAGTTTTATCCATAGGCATAGCATATGAATCATAATATCCCTTTATCAACATAAAGTGATTCTCAGAGGTAAATTCTGCCTGCATTTAAGAATCACTCCCTGTTATTGCCTAGGAGACCTTATGGGAAGCAGAGAGTAAAACTGGGTCAGCCAGGTGCAAGGCAAACAACCTGCTGTACTATCACTCTGGGATTAGAACTGTAGTATCTAAATAGTTATCTCACAACTTAAAAATCAAATGGATTAAAAAAAATGACAGAAAATGGAAAGTAATCACAAATTTGGCATTCTTTTCTGCTGATATCTATAGCATCATTTAGGATCCTTATTAGCTAAGTGATAAATTCTTACAACTGAAAATCAATTTTGGACTTATGACTCAGTAATTACATTAATATATTTTTACCTTTAAAGTTATTTTTCTCTACAAAGAAGAATAGGATGAATAGCAGAATAGGATGAAGATCACTATTTCTTGTTCTCTAGAGAAACTTTTATTATTAAAATTGTGCTCAATTTATTTCCATATACTTTAAGAATATGTTTTATTGAACCCTGACTGCATGGTGCAAGACAAAAACACCTTACTGTTAATTTTGATTTATTTTGAATTTTAATAAACCTATTAACTTAGATTGTTATAAATAAAAGGAAAGCTGATTTATAGTCAAACTTTCCAAACTTTCCAGTAAATTTTTGTTGTTGTTTGTTTTGGGGTCATGTAGTGACACTTGGAAGTTACTCCTGGGTATCAGAAATCATCACTGACTTGGGGAACCATATAGGATGCTGGGGGATCAAGCCACAGTCTGTCCTAGGTTAGCGCATGCAAGGCAGATGCTTTAAGCCCTGTGCCACTGCTCCAGCCCCTCTAGTAAAATATTTTAGAGCTATTTTGGTGTTTGTTTATATAAATATTGCAACCATCATAAGATTGCTGTATTTCTTTTTGAGATGAACATGAAGCCCTACCAGATATGTTCCTTGAGTACAGAGTCAGATAGAAGGCCTGATCACAACTGATTATTACCAAAAAAGAAAGAAAATGGAAGACTAAGAGTTCTAAAACTCTTATAACACACTAAAATATTACAGTTTTTTTTAGTAAAGGAATGAATATTCTAAAATTTCATTCTTTGTAGATTTTATACAGTATATATATTGTTTATATTTTGCTTACTCTTATTTTTAATGTTTGAGGCTTTGACAATTCAGAAGGTATTAGAAAAATTATGTAAGTGTATCAATTTAAAATGAATTTTTATTAGTAATACATTTTCATGTCTGATATTACAAGATTTTAAGTAAATTTTAGAAATTAGAGAGATTTCAAAGGTTCTTAGATATAAGACTCTGTGCACAAGTCCTCTGGTTTAATTCTAAGTACTTGATGACAATTTGAATACTATCTTTTTACCTGGTGACCCCAGCACATCTGAGTCTAAGCAGCAACACATCACCAGTCTGAACATTGAATCATTAATAAACATGCTGATATGCAGGGCATTAATCTGCTTGTATGAACACATTTCTGTAAGTAAAATAATCAGTGAATAGTACAAGAAGATATAATAAAAAGCAATGCAGAATTGATCGCAAGCAAATCTTGTCCCTAAGGAAGAAAATGATGCTTTTATTGATGCTTGGGGATAATATATTTTCAGTTTTATTTATATTACTGTCTTTATACTAAATATTCACACGAGCTGGTTAGATGCCTGCATCCTTTATCTGGCCACCCTTGACCTCTTCTTCATCTCTTAAAACAATTTCAATCCTGAGTTTATCAACTCAAGGCATTGCTTAAGAGTTGAAATATATTGAATAATCAACACAGAACTTAATGAGTTAATATTGATTAGGTAGAAAAAGACAAATAAACAAATATCCTCTTTGTGTTTTTGTTTTAGGGCAGCACCTGGCAGCAATCAGGAGTTACTTCCTAACTCCATACTCAGGAATCACTGCTTGCAGGCTTGGGACCATTTGAGATGACTGAGGGCGAGGTGGGGTAGAACTCTGGTGGACTGCTTGCAAAGTCGCTGTGCTATCACACTAGTACCAATATTATCCTCTTAAATAACATTTCTCCATAGTTTAAGTAGCAAATAGAGTTTTTAGGGTGAGAACTTTTGAAGACTTTCTGGGTGAGTTCAGGAGTTTTAGGGTCCCCTCTTGGTAATTCATAGCAGATTACTAGGTTTAGAGAATGCTGTGGTGGTGCTCAAGCACTCTGGGTCAGCAGCAGAGCCACTCCAGGACCCATACTTAGTAGCACTTGGGGAGATTCCAGGGTATAGCTATCAATGCTCAGAACCATTAAGTGCCACTGAACTGTGTCCTATACATACATACCAGGCCTTAACTTAAGAACTATCTTGAGTTACCAGCCCTGTAACTGTACTTTGATTTTGGGGCTCAGTCATCTCAAATGTTGGGGATCATTACCCATTTTTTGCCATAAAAAGCTTGCAGTCAACCATTTGAGTTCCGTCTCTAGCTTGCAAATAGAATTTTTAAACTGACAACAGAAACAAAACTTTCAAAGATTGAATAAAAGGCTTCCCTGTGTATACTATAAATCAAAAGTCTATTGACGAAAGATAAATGTCTCTATTGTCCTTGCACCTATTTTCTTACCATAAAGCTATAGATAGAATAATTCTATATTATATTATATTATATTGTTATTGCAGGTTATAAACATGGTCATAATCATGCTGATGTTTATGACTTGTTGTACACATGAATTTTGGTTTTCTTGGGTAGATACAGCTGGCTGTACACAGACATTACCCATGACTCTGTGACCAAGATTCACTCCTGGCATTGCTGGAGGACTATATATAAGAGTGCACAATCAAACTTGGGTCATTTTTCCATGCACACAAGTGCTTTCCCTGGTATCCTTTCTTTCTGGCCCCTAATGTACGTTTTAAAAATAATTTATTTTTTTATTTTTATTTTTATTTTTTTGGTTTTTGGGTCACACCCAGCAGTGCTCAGGGGTTACTCCTGGCTCCATGCTCAGAAATTGCTCCTGGCAGGCACGGGGGACCATATGGGGCACCGGGATTCGAACCGATGACCTTTTGCATGAAAGGCAAACGCCTTACCTCCATGCTATCTCCTGGGCCCCAATAATTTATTTTATGAAAAAAGCTTGTATTACATAGTTGACATAGTTGATCCTAATACATTTGTTTCCAGATAAGTTAGCAAAATTGTTAAAATGGAAAGAGTATAAAAGAAAGGAGAGGAAGAGAAGAAAAAAATTAGTGACAAGCAAATTTGTAAAAATTGTTAGGTTATTAAGTCATTGTCAGAAGGTTTAGTAAATTCTTGTTACTAACTTACCAGTTTTTAACTTCATTTGCTTCTGAACAGTAAGTGGCTTCAAGTACACTTTGGCATCTATCATAACTGATGTGTCCCTATGGGAATTAGTATTTAAATAAATGATGTCATGGCCATGAATGTGGCTGTGTGATTCAAAAATTCAAACCACTATTGCGGATGCTATGGCTTTTATGGGTATATTTACAGCTGCCAGCTTTGCCAGAAGTACAAGATGACAAGGTGTAGTGTGCCCACACTCACTCCAAAAAAGGTCTGGTGATATCAACCTAAATACCTGCATATCTGTAGTTTGGACACAATGGTATCTCTACCGAAGTTGTAAATGAGTGATGAAGCAGGGGCATAAGCAAAGCAGAGATTATGGAGATGAATACAGCTGGCATGGCTTTGGCAGGGTGTTGGGATTGGTCCACCTTCTATTGAGATTGCCTACTTTCAGCTGTGTGGCCCATGTATCCATGATTTTTTTTGGGGGGGGAGGAGGTTGGACCACACCTGGTGGCGCTCAGCTGTTACTCCTAGCTCTGCACTCAGAAATCACTCCTGGCATGCTTGAAGGACTATATGGGATACCAGGGATCAAAACTTGGTTGGCCAAGTGCAAGGCAAATGCCCTACAAACTGTACTATTGCTCTATCCCTCTGTACTCATGATTTTTTAAGGTGTGTTTATCTATTTATTTATTTATTGGTTTTGGGTTCACACCTGGCAGTGCTCAGGGTTACTCTGGCTCTATGCTCAGAAATCGTTCCTGGCAGACTCAGGGGACCATATGGGATATCGGGATTCCAACCACCATCCTTTTGCATGCAAGGCAAGCACTTTACCTCCATGCTATCTCTCTGGTACCATATTGTGTTTTATACCTCTTTTGAGATGAGAGTCAGTCTGTGGAACCAGCCTTGTACAAACAGTGACTGCCCTAATGCACATCTTTTTAAAGAAGATTATTTCACAAAGCTATTTTACAGATGTCAGGTTATTTCTTATCTTAAATTTATCATTTTAATATACAGTATGTTTTATTTTATTAAAGATTAAAATGCAATGGTTTATATTTTCTGCTGGTTGTATTCTCATAAGTAGAGGGTCATGTCTCCCTATAAATTCAGATGTTAACAATTTTCAGAGCTACCATTTTCCATTCCTAATTTAGAGGTACTTCTAAATATTTTTTCATAGAGATCTGTGTGTTTGTGTTTGTGTGTGAATTTGTTCATATATATTGTTTCAGATACCAATACTAACCAATGTAACTGATGTTTTACTTATTTTTCATTTATATAGGAACCCAAGGTAGATAACAAATGAAGCCCTGTGAAGTTTCCCAAATTAAATTTAATCCCATTAAACTAATGATTAAAAGAGCCAGAATTTGAAGCATCTGTCTCATTTAAATGCCTATGCCATTTTTCACTAAACTACTAAAATTTAAATTGTTCATAAAAGACTTGGTTTGAATTATTGCAAACTACTTTTCACCTTTGCCCTTCTGACTTCTAATGATACTATTAATTGTTTTGCATAAAAATAATGATGAGGTATCTTATTTCTTTACTCTTCTACTTTTAAGGGATTACTACTGTCCTCACCATGACCACACTAAGCATCAGTGCACGTCATTCATTGCCCAAAGTGTCCTATGCCACTGCCATGGACTGGTTCATAGCTGTCTGCTTTGCTTTTGTATTTTCGGCCCTTATTGAGTTTGCTGCTGTCAACTATTTCACCAATATTCAAATGCAAAGAGCCAAAAGGAAGACATCGAAACCCATCCAGGAAATTTCAGAGGCGCCAGTGACTAAAGAAAAGCATCCTGAATCAACGTTGCAGGTATTTGGCATATAATCTCTCTCAATTTCAGATTTTACCTTAATACTACCAGGAATAAAATGAAGTGTTCCAAGGTCAATTGACTTCTTTAAAAATCCATAAAAAGGAAACGATAATTATGAATTTAAACTTAGAAACTTCGATTAATGACTTAAAATTTTAACATCTCTGGATGAGGTCAATGATGTGTCACTGACTTTTATAAGGTTCCTTTTTAAATTTAAATTTTTGAAAGCTGGAAGAAGAGAAAAATCTTATAAGAGAAAAATGTGGGGCCCGGGAGATAGCATGGAGGTAAGGTGTTTGCCTTTCATGCAAAAGGTCATCGGTTCGAATCCCGGTGCCCAATATGGTCCCCCGGGCCTGCCAGGAGCAATTTCTGAGCATGGAGCCAGGAGTAACCCCTGAGCACTGCCGGGTGAGATCCAAAAACCAAGAAAAAAAAAGAGAAAAATGTATGTATTTTTAAGAGGATTTTTTACAATGAGATTTTAATATACATCAGTAAATAACGTAAAGCAGTGATTCTTGGGGCCGGAGAGATAGCACAGCTGTAGAGCATTTGCCTTAGATGCAGAAGGATGGTGTTGAATCCCAGAATCCCATATGGTCCCTTGTGCCTTCAAGGGTGATTTCTGAGCGTAGAGCCAGTAACCCCTGAGCACTGCCAGGTGTGACCCCAAAACAAAACAGTAAAATGGTGACTTTCATACACATTCCAGTTTTACAAAAATAGAAAAATTTCTATGGAAATAGATATTAGTCAGGAGAGACCCTCTTCTTTCTTTTTTCTTTGATATGCTTGTATAGTTTCCCTCTTACTCTTTTTAATTGCTTTATTTTTTAAGTTTATTTCATAATTAAATCAGTTTTTCAAAAAGCAGTCATTTCTTTAATATTGACTGTGATATTTCAAATTCTAAGAAAGGTACAATTACCATTATTATTATTATTATTAATTTATATAAATACCTTTTGTTCAACATTTTTTGCAGTGATAGCAACATGTAAGGACCCATGCTTGTTTCATTTACATTTCCATCTATGCATTTTATTAAAAAGCAAACATTAATTTTGTGCCATAGAACATCTCTTTTTTCAATATTACTTGGTCTGATCTTAATATTTTATATTCTCTTCAAATATTAATTTTTGAATTATATTTCACTGATCTTTTTCATGTACTTGGAAATTGCAAATAATATTTAAGTGTGTACAATTATTTTTAAGTTTATATTTTAAGATTTTCAGTTTTTATTAGTTATTAAGGCTGTACTAAATAATGTGTCATGGAAAAAGCAACCAGACTTCAGAGTAATGTTGGAAGGGAACATGGGGTGACAGGTATAAAACAGGGTTTTCACACAGGTAAAGCAAATGCTTGTTTCCCATATTAGCCATGTCCCTGACCCCTACTTTAAATTTCAAAGCAATATATTTTGATTCATTATTTTAACAATATTAAAATTATAAAATATACCGACTGTTCTTGTAGATAATGACTGCCTGAACCCCAGTATTATTCAAAGAAAAATATCCTGGGTTTAGAGATATGCATCTATGTCTGCATGCTTTACTTTCCTCCTTTCCCCTGCATGTTCTGTTTTATATACTCTATAATATTGTGTATAACATAATAAACATGCACCCATAGTTCATTTGCTTGTTTTGTTTTTGGGTCACACCTGGCAGTGCTCAGGGGTTACTCCTGGCTCTATGCTCAAGAAATCGCTCTTGGATGACTCGGGGAAGCATATGGGATGCTGGGATTCGAACCACCATCCTTTTGCATGCAAGGCAAACACCCTACCTCCATGCTATCTCTCCGTCCCCTATAGTTCATTTGTTAGCATGGCTCTCTTTACTTTTACAAAGTGATTTTTTACATTGATGTTATAATAGATTAACATAGATTCTTAAGATATGCTTCACCAGAATAAAATTGTTTTGTAGTTGTTGTATTAGGGTCCTACCCAGCAGAACTCATGACATACTTATGACTCTATGCTCAGGGATCATACCTGACTGTGCTTGCATAACCATAAATGGTGCCAGAGATTAAACTTGGATTAGCCACACATGCAAGGCAAGCATCTTTTCTGGTTTACTATCTCTCTAGTCTAAACATATCAAAACTAGTTAGAATAAATTTGGTTGGTTTTTATTTTACTTTTTTGGTTTTTGGGTCACACCCGGCAGGGCTCAGGGGATACTCCTGACTCTACTCTTAGTAATCGCTCCTGGCAGGCTCGAAGGACCATATGGGATGCTGGGATTCGAACCACTGTCCTCCTGCATGCAAGGCAAATGGCCTACCTTCATGCTATCTCTCAGGCCCCGCTAGTTAGAATAAAAACCTTGGGGGTTTTGGGTTACACCTGACAGCGCTAGGGGTTACTCCTGGCTCTATTCTCAGAAATCGTTCCTGGCAGACTCAGGGGATCATATGGGATAACAGGATTCAAACCACCATTCTTCTGCATGCAAGGCAAGCAGCCTACCTCCATGCTATCTCTCCAGACCTAGTTAGAATAAATTTAAAGTGGGAAAAATATTGTTCTCTTTGCTCCTTGAAATATATATATATATATATATATATATATATATATATATATATATACTACTAAAATCACCATTCAAATAAATGTTTCTCCAATTGGTTAAGTCCACTCTGATTCAATAAATCAGTCTTTAACATAAGCCTCAAGCTATGTGAAAAGTCATATTGGTTAAGGGTCATAAATGATCTTAAAATAAACCTAGCCCAAATATGCATCATGCATTGATGTTCTCTGCAGTGTGTGATAGCTTAGATTTCCTCATTCATTCCACATTGCACACACATTCAGATGAGTGATATCTGGATTCTGCTAACAGTGATTAATGGCTGGTTCATCCTTTCTCTTGATTTCTCACCCTGCTACAGTACAGCTGGCTCTGTGATGTGAGTTGTCATTGAATGGCCTTAATATCAAATTCAGTTTTAAAGAATAAGGAAATCTTAAAGTAATGAAGACAAACAAATAGAAAGAGATTAAGAAAAATTAGTATATTGAGGACAAAAATTTAAAAACATACTGGAAGGAAATATACAAAGAATGATATGAAGTTTAGAGTTTGAGTAGAGAATAAAATAGCTGGAATTTGCTTATTTAAATATGTGTTCCCAGGTGAATGGCCTTTTACTTATTTCACGGATGCAGCTTTTGTTTAAAATGTAACTCAACCTCTCATTTGAAATTGCCTTCAGAATCTACATGACATTTGGTAATTCAATAGTCCTTTGGGTAAATTCACTAGTGGATAAATTCATTGTCACCAGATGTGGCCTATGACTGTTGATGTCCTAGCAGAGGTTTATGGGGGCCATTTCTGTTCTTTGGGAATTAGAAAGCTTATGGTTTATGGAATATTCATGAATTTAGGAGGAAAGGTCAATTGGCGGAATCAAAGAGAAGCTATGGGAAGCTTGAGTATGTCCTTTTTGTATTTTAGAGGCAAAGCAATTGTTTCAGTTCAGTGTTATTAATTGTTAGCATATTTATTTTATATTTCTGTTATTTGAGTTGATCTATACATTAAATATACTTAAATATATATTAAATATATTTAAATTAAATATATTAAATATATTAAATATACAATAAATATATTTATCTATACAATAAATATATACATTAAATGTCTATACATATAATAATTCCATTATTATTAAATTAGGGAGTATATAAGAAATTCAGCGCCTGCAGTGCTGGGAGTTGTGTTGGAGCAAGTGGTCCAAGAAATTGAAAATAGGTCCTTGATCATACAATGTGTTTCCTCAACCCACTTGAGTTATCATCACAGTCTTCCCAGGACTACATCATAATATAATTATTCTATCATAGATAAATGTGATTTGACTCAATGGATTTGGAAAATAAGCAAAATATAATAGAGAGATTTCTACATAATATTTTGTAGGGATTCTTCTAAGCATTGCTCAAGAGTTCCAGAGGACCTCACTATAATTCTTGGTCAACAGTGCTAAAAGTTCAATGAATGGAACTTGGATTTGAGGCTGCTCAGACACTGTAACACCAAGGACTTTGGCCATCTCAGCAGTGATACTTGGGAGTGTTCAGAGTTGTAACGGACAATGCTTAGGGACAATATGGTACTGAGGATTGAATCTAGAAAAGCATGCACCCGAACTGCTTTACTGATTTCTATATCTCTGTGATAAGTACTGTGTTTTTTATACCCAAGATCAGTCCTTGGCACCTCATGACCACTATGTATCCCCACGAGTAATTTCCCTTCCCCTTTAGCACTGTTTGACACCCCCTCCTCTCCCAAATAGAATAAAAATATGAAAAATAATGACTACTGTCACTTGTGCTCCTAAATTATGACAGTAAACAAGTTATTATATGATATATACTTTGCATATGCTACCGAGTCCTGAGCTTGCAATAAGCAATATTATAGAGCAAGAAACCAAGAATTAGTATCATTTGTTATTTTCAAGATTATTCAGCTGAAAATGTAAAACTGAATTTCAATTAATTTATTTGTGTCTGAGGGCAGAACTAAGTTTCCCAAAATAAATTTTATAGTATTAGACTTATGATATATCAGTTTATAAGGACTAGACATCTGAAGGTAGTTATATAATCTCATATATCATATACTCAGCCTCAAATAATCTTCTTAATTCTGTGTCTCTAAATAACCATTGAAAAATCTTCTGAATGGTTTTTATATTGTCCAAGTATTATCTTTGAAAGACATTGAAAATATAATCTAATTTTAACAATTCATAAGATTTATCTTATCTATTAATACATTATCAAATATGCAATTGATAGCAAGGGATTAAATTAGCCACCCACAACCATTTATCTGGAAAGAGGGCCTGCTCACCTCAATCAAGCCTTAACGAGAAATGGAAATGGAGAATAAGATGGATGAAGGTAATATCACTGTAAAGAAGAACAATAGAACATATATAAAGGAAAGAAAATAATTAGAGTTTACGAAAGTGTAACTGCAGCAGGGCATTTCTTTCATTTTAATAGCAGTGTTGATTTTCATTTTGCATATTACAATTGTCTACTTTACTACATACTACCCACCCTAATCTGCTTAAGTTCTGTTTCCATTTCTCTATAGCTATTGTCCATTTACTTTTCCATGTGAAAATGTTTATATAATCTTAAAAATATATTTGTAAAATGAAATTACTTGCTTTGCTTAGAGTATTAAAGATGATATATGGGAACCGGGAGGTGGTGCAGGAGGTAAGGTGCCTGCGCTAGCCTAGGACGGACCACGGTTCGATCCCCCGGTTCCCATATGGTCCCCCGTGCCTGCCAGGAGCAACTTCTGAGCGCATAGCCAGGAGTAACCCTGAGCGTCACTGGGTGTGACCCCCCCAAAAAAAAACTAAAAATAAAAAGATGATATAAAAACAAGTATATATATATATACATATATATAAATCAAAGTATAGCAGGACTCAATTCAAATTCTCCCATTTGATATTCATTCTGACTGAACTCAAGGGTTTTAAGGACTTTGTCTCAGGAGCCACTTTTACAAAATAAGGACAATATAGAAACTACCAAAAAGAGTTGTATGGGTAGTTAAATAATATGTGATTTTAAACCACTTAGCAGTGTCTAGTTAAATAATGGTTGTGATGATCATTATCCTTTATATTTTGTACATATTTTATATTTGAAATATGCATCATATAATTATTCATGTATAACATTAAATATTTTATATAAATTGTTTCATATCTAATTATTCAAGTTATTTAGTCAATTGTTAGCTACTTGATAGAATTATCATGATTGATTTATCCTATTTTCTCAACAGAGCACAGTGTTTAATAGTTTAGTTGTTATTGATCAGTTTTAATGAGCCGAATGTAGGCACTGTACAATAGAAAAAATGATGCCTCAAAAGTCAATCATCCAAAAATCAATTCTGAAAAATCAGTTTTCTTTTATGTCGCCTTTCTAGTTAGAAGAAAATGCAGACATCAGCAGATATTGGGTATTGAGTTAGAGCTGGTTCACTGTGCACAGTTAGAACAGCAGGTACTCATTTATAGCATTTGGAGAAACAATTGTCACCAGTTAGACACAGCTAGTAGGAAGCTAAAGGGAGGAGAGAAGTAGCCTTTGAAAACAAAAGAGAGCAGGAAAAATATTCTATGTAAATATACAAGGTCATTAGTACATTATGCATTATAAAGAAAATATATTTGCTTTCTTTTTGTTTTCATTTCAGTCCCTTTTCTTACATAAATTTTACTGATTATGAGTGACAATACTGTTAGATACAATTATTTCACAATAATGGATAATATCAAGATTCATTCCATTCTTATAAAAAGAATATACAAACTAAAGTATACAAACTAGGTCAGTTTTAGATTTTCATTTTATTCAGTCTCAAAACTCTTTTTAAAAATACTGCTTTTAAAATTGTTGATTTAACATAAACATCTTTTTCTTTCATTTCTTAATTTAATCTAAAATTTTTTTCACTGGCAGTTTATAAAGGACTTGATCATTTATAAGGACAACAGAGTTGTCCAGATACAAAACTCATTTGTAAAAGAAAATAGTGATTCATTATTGGCCAGCCTCAAAAGTGTAGCTGTTGATGTGTGTCAAGATTTTTTACTCTTTTTGTTTTACTAAATTTATGTAAATTTGAATCCCTAGCAGGGAGAAAAAAAAAACCAGACCAAATAGGAAACACTGAAATTATCTTTTTTTAAAAAAAATTTATTTTGGATTTTTCCCCTTAAAAAAACCACAGCAATAATCCCTTAGAAGAGTATATTTGTATTTGATGAGTGAGTTATTTTATTTATCTTTTTTTTTGTTTGTTTTGGTTTGTTCTTTGGGCCACACCTGGTGATGCTAAGGGTATCTGCTATCTGCTCAGAAATTGCTCCTGACTTGGGGGACCATGTGGAACACAGGAGATCAAACACAGGTCCGTCCTGGGTCAGCCTCGTGCAAGGCCAACACCCTACCAAAGTGCTCTTCTTAAACTTATTTTTGATACTTTTGTTCTATTTGACCCTATTGGTGT
>PVKC010005160.1:0-26966 GCA_004027635.1 Crocidura indochinensis | reverse complement strand
GGAGGGAAAGAGGGAAAAGAAGGAAAGAAAGGAAAGGAAGGAGGGAAAGAGAAGGAAGGAAAGAAAAGGAAAGGATGGAAGGAAGGAAAGGATGGATGGAAGAAAGGAAAGGATGGAAGGAAGGAAGGAAAGGAAGGAAGGGAAGGAAGGAAGGAAGGAAAGAGGGAAAAGAAGGAAAGAAAGGAAAGGAAGGAGGGAAAGAGAAGGAAGGGAGGGGGGAAAGGAGAGAAGGGAGTGAAGGAGGGAGAGAGGAGGGAAAGTAAGACAGTATAGGGCAAAAGGAGAAAGGCAAGGCAGAACAGGGAATGGAAGCAGCTATGAATATAAGAGAATGAGGGAGCATGGGAAGAAGTTAGCACAGGACATGCATTATATCACATTCACTTGCTACAAGAGTTCCAACCTCATCTGAAAGTTCAAAGATGAGATTCTGCAGAAAAGAAGGGTTTGGCAAAGTTGACTAAGTTACTGATAAAGGAGAGACCACATAGGCTGCAACCTTCTTTCCCCTGCTAAGCGGTCTCTGACTCAGGCAGACACAGATAATCTCACATACTTACTGTGCCTCTCACTTTGGCGGTCGCTTTGCCTGTGTGCTTCCCTCTCCTTGGCAACCTGGTTGAAAAGTCTCCAGATTCATTCTAGCTACATGGCCAATGTTGCTCTGGTCCATCAAGTAAATTTCTCAAATCTGGGAGGCAAGTTAGAAAAAGAAGTTAAACACTTGGATTTTAAAGAGGTTTTAAACACTGAAATAAAGTAACTGGAATCTTTGCTTCATGCTGGGCCTAATGTTTTGGAATCTATGTCTTTTTTTCTATTAACCGTCTCTAATGATTGCTGCTGAACTGAATATAAAAACTGCTCCCTAAGTAAGGATTTCATAAAGATTTTAGTTTTTTGCTTGATTACAGTTGATTTTTTCAATACTCTGATTTAACTTTGCAGGTAAAACTTGAAGTCAAAAAGTCCAGAAACATCAACTCTCAGGTAGTCAGAAACTTTTAAAAGGTTGCATAAAATAAAAATGATCAAAACCCAAAGGTAAATGTGGAGCAATAGTGCAGTAGATATGGCATTTGCCTTTCACGTACTTGACTGAGTTGGTAACTAAATCTTATATGGTTCTTTGAGCCCACCAGGATTAATTCTTGAAAACAGAGCCAGGGGTAAACCCTAGTATTTCTGCATGTGGTCCACCCCCCATTAAAAATAGTCAGAAAAAGGAATTGAAGGAGATAACATTTGAGAGGAAGACCTCAGAGGGCAAGAATTAACAGTAAGAATACATATTTCAGGAATGATCTTATTTTACTCAATTACAAATTGGACTCATTTGGGAAAAAGCAAGTTTTAGGACAGCATTTGAAAAGTAATTATGCAAAATAAGTAGAAAAGCATCTATAATTTTTAACACCTTTTATGTCAAAACATTTTCTTAGAATGACTACATGTGTAGACTTTATATGGTTCTGAAGGCACTATCTGGGTGGATTTCTAGAAATGCCTGTCTATTCATAATTAAGAATCATGAAAATGATGGGTTATATTTACATGACTGCTTGCAACACAAGATGTTTACCATTGAAATGCATTGAGAGCATTGAGAAGAACACTATTTTATATGAGGAAAGGGAAGCCTTTAACCACCAATGTTCCTGCACCCTTTTTCACTTGGGAGTTAGTTAATGTGATTCTTGCCTTCAGTCATCTCCTTTAAAGTTTTGGTAAAAAAGCCACATGGAACTATATACAAATGGAAAATTCTTTCATGTGATTTCAACCAAAATAATTGTATTAAACATCGTCCATAAGCTTTATATTTTTGTAAACCTAGTCTTCAGAGTTCCTTAATTATGAACAGCTTTAAACAGCAGACAATGACACATTTATGTTGAATATTTATACTAAACTCAAGGAAGAAAAGGAAAGAAAGGTCAAAGTGATAAGGAAATTTGGACCTGAATTTTTTTCTGCCATATTTGTAAATGAACAACTTTCCAATAACCAAATTTGTTTTATTGGAATGTCATAATGAAGACAAAATAATTTAGGGATATATTTTAAAATGGAAAATACCTTTTATCATACTTCTCTTGCAAATTCCTATTCCTAGCCCTTTTTTTCCCTCAGTGAAATGAGTCAATGTGGGAAAGGATGAGGGCACAAGGAGATAATTAGAACTTTCTATTCAAAATATTAGAACTGTTCTATCTTTGAGAAACCTGCTCTTGCCCCATCCTTAAATCTTTCAATCATTAGATCTATGGGCACTAATTTCTCTCATCCATTAATAACACTTCTGGGGCAGAGGGGAGGACAAGAGGGTAAGACATCTAACTAATGAGATAAATATTATTTTTATGTCAGATTCCCACATCCATCCTCTCTTGGGAGACCCTAAGTTCATATATCTAACAACCTTAAAGAGACCACAATCCCAACTCATCCAAATGGGGTTATTATTGTCACTTAAACAAAATATGCTTTTGTCTCTGTAGCAATAACTGCCATCCACCGAGTAGCCAAAAACAGAACTCTATTGTGTTGTCTTCCTGCTCACTCTTCTGTCTATATCCAATTAAGTATTTCTTCTTTAGTTTTTACTCTTATTGGGCTCTAATCTGCCCAATTGTTTCAACTCACATTGAAGAAGACTGTGATACAGCTACTGAACTATTGTCATGCCGTACTTTTACCAGGGCAAGGATAGAGCTTTCAAAAAATTTTGAGGGTTTTTGAGGGTCAATTATGGTTATAATCATGCTCAGTTGTATAAGTCTAGATATCCATTGCTCAAGTAAGAATGTATTAAGGACCATCAAGGCTACATTGGACAATGTTCATATGATGTCAGGGACTGAATGTATATACTCTAGTTCTTTGAATTATTCCCTAGACCATGATATGTATGTTTCATTAGCATGTCATTCCTTCCTTCCTTCTCTCCCTCTTTTCCTCCCTCCTTCCCTTCCTCCCTATTTATTTTTTGGTTATTGTTAAAGTCATGAATACATTTTCATAGGCATATTGACCATTAACAATGTACATGGACCATGCCTATCTGATCAACTATGTCAATATCTCTTTTTTTTTTTTTGGTTTTTGGGCCACACCAGTGACGCTCAGGGGTTACTCCTGGCTATGCGCTCAGAAGTCGCTCCTGGCAGGCACGGGGGACCATATGGGAACCGGGGGATCGAACCGTGGTCCGTCCTAGGCTAGCGCAGGCAGGGCAGCAGGCACCTTACCTCCTGCGCCACCTCCCGGCTCCCAATGTCAATATTTCTATTGCTCTTAATGTCCAGGCCAGGATCAGCAATATCCCCTAATGAGTCCTGTCAAAGAACTTCTAATATCCTAATCTTCTTCCCACTTCATTCATTCCCTCTTCCAGACTGACATGCTAATTCTTCAGAACTCAGCTTCTGTATCACTTGCTTTGGAAGCTTTTCTTGGCTTTCCCTAATGTTTCTTGCACATTCCACAGATCTTTATATCAAGACTCAATGTTTTTCCATTTCTTTATTTATCCAAGATTTGATTTAGGTTCATTACATAACAAGTGCTATATAAGATCTTCTAACTATAACTCTGAGCCAGAAAAGTTCCTATCCTCATGGATTCTATTTCAGCAAAGGCTATCAACTCAACAAATACATGCCTGTCTATAAGACATCTTTTTAACAGGAATGAAGCAGGTTGCAAATATAGCATTGCACAGGAGCATGAAGAAAACTTGAGTCCAGGCCAATAGGGAAAGTGAGAGACATAGAAAAAAGAAAGTAATATGAGTTCCTAAGGAAGAGAATGTCAGATAAAGAAAAACACATTATAGAAAGACACTAAGACATATGTGAACTGGGTTTAATGCAGGGGACAGGAGAACCAGGGAGGCAAGAATCCACAAATAAAAAGGAAGAGGACTAAGAGGAGTATAGAGTACTGGACAGGAAAATCAAGGGTGATACTGACAGCCCTCATCCAGACTTGGAACTAAACTAGCAGACAAGGAAAAGTTTGGACCGAGAAGAGACACAGGTGTTCTGTGTTTTAACCATTACTCTGTCTTCTGTTTAGAGAAGAAGCTGTAAATAAAGATTTAAAAAAAAAAACAGCAATTATCTGGTAATCTGTTGCAGAAAATACTCCTGACAAGGGATGTTGGCAACTTATATTGCACTACATTAAACCTTACATTGAAGGTCAAATCAAGAGCATTTGCTGGTGCATATAAAAATCAGATGTCGGGTCCCGGGAGTTAGCATGGAGGTAAGGCGTTTGCCTTTCATGCAAAAGGTTATAGGTTCGAATCCCGGTGCCCCATATGGTCCCCCGTGCCTGCCAGGAGCAATTTCTGAGCATGGAGCCAGGAGTAACCCCTGAGCACTGCCGGGTGTGACCCAAAAACCAAAAAAAAAAAAAAATCAGATGTCAAAGGGCGAGGTCAAATTATATTCCATATACTTTTTTGTCTGAGCAATGAGCAGATGAGATAAATGATCCTGAGATGGAAAGATTATGGTAGGTCCTGTTTAGGAAGAGTAAAACAGGAGTTTTATTCTGTTATGGGGCCACAGAAATAGTACAGAGGATAGGGCATTTGCCTTGCACAGGCCAAAGGTTTTATTTTCGGCATCCCAAAGAGTCCCCAAACACCAACAGAAATGATTCCTGAGTGTAGAGCAAGGAGTGAGTCCTGAGCACTGCCAATTGTGACCATCAAAACAAACAAAAATAATTCAATTTATTGTGTAGTATATTTGAGATTCCCATTTGAGGGTCAAGTGTGAAGTTTGGGGCTTCGTTGTTTTCTCATTCCTGATGATTTTTTTGCCCAAGAATCACAATACTGGAAAGCACTACTAGGAACACCTTGGTTTCAGGATATAGTTGATTTTTAATTCTTGGTCATGGCACATTAAGACACATTTACCCCTGACCAAATTTTTACAATCCCCATACTTGGTTACTTGGCTATATGCTCTCATAAGGGTTTCCAACCTACAGTTTAAGAAGCTAGAATCTAAAATTCCAAATTGTTCATATTAAGCATAGTAAATGTAATTTACAAGTGGCTTAATCCTGTTCTGAAATTAATGAGCATAAGGATCTGTGTTATGATTACTGTTATTTTTGTTTTTGTCATTCATGATTTCATATATATATACATATATATGTGTGTGTATGAATGTATGTATGTATGTATGTATGTATGTATGTATTATATATACCTGTCACTGAAAATGAGTTCAATAAAAATTCATACCTTTTGGGGTTTGTTTTTTTTTTTGGTTTGCTGTTGTTGTTGTTGTTTGTTTTTTGGGTCACAGCCAGCAGCACTCAGGTGTTACTCCTGGCTCTACACTTAGAAATCGCTCCTGGCAGGCTCGGAGGACCATATGGGATGCCGGATTCGAACCATTGATCTTCTGCATGCAAGGCAAATGCCTTACCTCCATGCTATCTCTCGGGCCCCAGAAATTCATGCTTTTTTCTAAATATCAGACTACAATAGTTCTGATACTTTCCTTATTTCAAATTTGCAATTCCCTGTCCCTTTTCTGCATGCCATGAATCTGCAGAAGGTGCTGGGATCAAGCAGTGCACTGCATGTAAAATAATCCACAAGGCAGACTCCCTCTGGTGTCTGAGTTCTTTTTAACTGATTTAACAAAATGGGATTGACCAGGTGGCTTATACACAGCAAATGTATTCCTTACCCTCTGAAGGTTGGGGCTTCTGAGATCAGGTGTCAGCAGATTTCTTATAGAAAGAACTCTCTTGTGCTGCATAGATGGCTGTAGCTGTATTTTCCAAGTGCAGTGTTCTCACAGGGTAGAAGGACAAGCTTTGAACTAACTAGTTCTTCAAAAGAATCTTCCTTCCACTCCAGAATCTTCCAACTGCCTAATCAAATTTCCTCCCCAAAATTCCACCTCCTAATAATTTTAATGTCAAGTTTTAACAGACACATTTTAGTGACCCGATATCTGTCTGTACCATTCAATTAGAGATTCTAGAGACTTTGTGCCTGCATTCTGGTAGTCTGTCTACCCAGGCCTCTGAATGCTTATTTCTTTTTTTCTTTTTTTTTCGGGGGGGGGGGGTTCGAGCCACACCAGTTTGATGCTCAGGGGTTACTCCTGGCCAAGTGCTCAGAAATTGCCCCGACTTGAGGGGACCATATGGGACACCGGGGGATTGAACCGCGGTCCTTTCCTTGGCTAACGCTTGCAAGGCAGACACCTTACCTCTAGCCCAGTAAATGCTAATTTCTAAAGAAATGTCTGAAATAAACTCAAACTTAAAATGCTTTAACACTTTTTTCATCTGCTGCTGTGAAGAGCAACTAAAAACTTGCAACTCTTACGAGTTTGCTTTTCCATATGGGCACCTTCTGAAACTGATGATTACCTGGAGAATAACAGTTACAAACTCAAAGTAGATGAGGGTCTAGAATCAGGAAAAAAGTATTTTGATTGTGGAGTGTGTGTGTGTGTGTGTGTGTGTGTGTGTGTGTGTGTGTGTGTGTGGAGAAGAGCTCAGTAGGTTCAAGTAGCTACTTTCCATATAGGAAACCTGGGTTCAATCCCCATTGCTGCATATTATCCCTTGACTACTATTAGGAGTAGGACTTGAGATCTAGTGAGTGTGGCCCCTGAACAAAATATTGTTAGATTAACTCTCCAAAGAAAATACCACCTTTTCTTAATTTATTTTAATATCAAAAGTCTAAAAGCACAGATTTTTGTTCATAATGTATAAAGAATTTTACTGGGATTCAGTTATCTCAGCAGTCTTTCAAATTCCATTCTTTCCTAAATATTGACTTTTCATGCAGCGATCAGTTATTTCAGGAGCACACAGTGCTCTTCCTAGGAAAAAATGGAGCAATTGCCCAGCCTAACTACAGGAAGTAGAGAATGTGAAAGGTGTATTATCAAGAGCAAATTTACATAAGCACATAAACTGAGATTTTGGGACAACTTGATGATGAAGGAAACAAGGCAGCAAAACTTATGCAGAATTTATGTTTTTCATGCTATAGAATTTTTTTTAATTTTTACATGCAGTATCATTAATGTTTTAGCCCTTGCTTAGAACAAAAACAATAAATTATGTAAACTGATTAAACAAAAAATAAATTGGACTATTTGCAAACTACTCTCAGATAGTGTCCATAAATTATTGTTCTATGAAAAATACACAACATCACTCAGTAACAAGATGAGATATTTTGGGGGGAGTCAGACTCTTTTTTTTTTCCTTTCTCTTTTTTTTGTTTTTGTTTTTGGGCCACACCCAGCGGTACTCAGGGGTTACTCCTGGCTGTATGCTCAGAAATCGCTCCTGGCAGGCACGGGGGACCATATGGGACACCGGGATTCGAACCAACCACCTTTGGTCCTGGATCGGCTGCTTGCAAGGCAAACGCCGCTGTGCTACCTCTCTGGGTAGACTCTTGATATATCCAGACCTGAACATATGACCTTTATGTCTTTGTGGGCAAGATTGGATTCCTCTTCCCTATGCTTTCTTTAACCTGGGCTTGTAAACTGGCAAGTAATCATAGTTTATGCTCTTAAAATGTTTGGGTGGAAAACCCAAGGGTTGTCTGCGTGGCACAGACTGCAAGCACAAAGGGCTGATGAATTCTCCCAGGACAACTGGTGGTGAGTGAGAGCCATAATTAGAACTGGATTATAATGTGATAAAATGCATAATGATGATCTTTTCAAAAGTTGGTTTTTGATGCAAGTTAGATCCTTGGCAAATGTAAACGCTTCTACTTATTACCTTTCAGAGGAATAAAAATGGTTAGGTCTGTGGTCCAAGAGTAAAATACATTCTTTGGAAACATGAGACATGAATTCAATCCACAACATTAGAGAAAAATAGGGTAATTATTACCTTTAAAGGGACACAAATAACCCATAGCTGGCAATTCAGTAAACTTGGTCTAGAATGGCATCTCTTTGAGTATATCTCAGTTTTTAAACTGATGTATAACTTAATTTCTAGATGTTGCTTTCAAGATGCCAAATTCTGCCAGGAATAATGTTATAGTGCTATCATTTCCTTTTATAATAATATACATTCTGCTCACACATTTTGTTTCCATAAACTTATTAACACAAAAATCAAAGGGGAAAGAAAGAAATCATGTTGAAGTGTGCCCCATTTTGACATCTATAGATAAATAATAGTGAGAGTTTAAAAACTAGAACGGGATGTGGAATCATACCAGGATTTATAAAATACTTTTCTAAATACCTTAATTTTTTTGATACAATAAAAAATACAATGCAAGCACGCAGCTGAATCTTAAGGATAATGCAGTTCTCAGAGTGTTAGTCTTCAAACTCTTACATTTAGATATCATGATTTGAAAAACAAAGCCACAAATTAATACTTGGAAGTAACTTCAGAATACTATCTATATTTCTATTATTTTGTGTTATGTTTATAGATTTCTATAAAACCTCATATTCTACCCAAATCTTTCCTCTGCAAATTCTCTTGACTTTTTGTCTACAAGTCTTACAGTTTGACAGGCAAATAACTGGAGGATGAACAAAGGCTTGCAAAGCTTAATCCACAGATACTTATGTCTAAATTGCCGTATCAGGTTGTCCTAAAATGTGCTCCTAGTACAGTGAATAGACCAGCTCCCAATGATATAGTCAGAGCTCAAAATATCCATTCGCCACAGAAGATGTATACTTCAGGATGTTTACAAAGGTCGCTGGTTTGCTTTGTGCAGCACAGGGTTTGTGAATTTCTTATGTAGTAATGTATAAAGAGGAGATATCTGATATGGGAAAAGTTTTCAGTGTCCATGTAGATATTCAAAGGTCAGTGAACTATCATTATCCTAAACATAAGGTAAAATTTACAATTTACAAAATAATTTCAAACATGACATATCATTTCTATCATCTAGGAGATGAAATTAACTTTGAAGAGAAGTGATTAAAGTTTACAAAAATTAAGTAAAGATAAAGAAACACCGTACATGAGATTTTGTCTGTGTTCAGTCCTGCAACTAAAAGGAGACAATGCCTTTCATAGAATATATGAGGCACCATATTATGCCAATTTTAGGTCAAGAGAAATGAACAAGTGGTGGGGAGTAAATTAGAAGCCAAAGAATAAACAGGTTGATGGGGAGTTTGTTTTATGCATCTTCTACCTATATGTCTGTGGCTGAGTTGGCATGAATCTAAGAAGATCACACAGATCATAATAGACACAAACACACACACATACACACACACAGAGAGAGAGAGAGGGAGAGAGAGAGAGAGAAATTCCTTTTCTTTAGGTCTCCTCTGGGAGAACAGCCCATGGTTCATTGTCAGTTCTCAAGGATCTAACGATGTGGTTTTACTGGGGGTCTATGGTGTCATGGATGACCAAGGTCACCTGTGCAGTACTTGAGAGCCTCTAGGACTCAACCCAACAATTAAAAATACATGAAGCTGAGCCAAAACAAGAGTACTGTTGGCAGGATCTTTTTTTGTGAACAGCGGTCTGGGTTCCCTTGAACCAATTTGGTCTCTTGAGCATCACCAGGAATGGATGGTTTCTGAGTGAAGAACCATGTGTATGCCCTGAGTATTGCAAGCTGTGCCCCATCCCTTGCCAAAAATACACAAAACAAAAATAGATAAAACAAGACAAAACATAATCTACTCTGAACTTGTAATTTTTAGGTCTCTCTTCTCAAGAAAATAGAAGCAAGCACAACTATAACAATATGAAGAAATAGAGAAATCACCAGATTAATTGACATTAAAGAGCATTCCATCATACAACCCCATTTGGGTGTTATGTATATAGAACATTTAGCTGAATTGATGTGTTATAAGCTTTAACTGAGCTTTAAAAATAAATATACAAATGTGGCCAGTACATCGGATAGAGCATTTGCCTTGCATGTGGCCTGTTTGAGTTAGATCTTCTAAATGCTATATGTTTCCCTAATCTCTCCAATTATTTGCAATGCATCAATTAACTCTTTAAATTGCCAGCATAATTTTTTAGGGGGGCGGGTCACACCCAGCAGCGCTCAGAGATTGCTTCTGGCTCTACACTCAGAAATCACCCCTAGCAGGCATGGGGGACTACATGGGATGCTGGGATACGAACCACCATCCTTCTGAATGGAAGGCATATGCCTTACCTCTATGCTATCGCCAGCATAATTTTAAATGTGTGCAATAATTCAACTTTTGAAAACCTTTGTCACTTCAACGCACACCTTCAGGAAGGGAACTTTGATTTCTTCACAAAGATTCCAAATGCAATTCTCTACTCCTAATCTGGGTTCAGCTTCATGCCTTGCTCTGGCTGAAGAATAAGTCGGAAGTGATGAAGTGCTAATTATCAGCCTAGAACCCAAAGACTCAAAATAAGCCTCTTAGAGACTCTAGTGCTGTCTGGAAGAAAACAGGCTGGATTGAACTCTCTATTCTCCAGGTGGCAAGTGGACCTAGAAAACCAAATCCATGAGAATTGTAAGAAAAGTCACTGCATTTTGGAAATGATTTGATATATCTTTTGAGTGGAAAGACTAAGTGGTATTCAACTTATAGCACCTGTCAGGACCCTAGTTCCTTAATGAGAATCAAAATACATGGGAAAAGATGCTGCATTGTTAACACAACTAGTAGCACTTTTGCCTCACATGAAGTAGATCTGAGTTTGATCCCTAGTATCCTCTGTGGTTCTCAGAGGTTGCCAGGAGTGATCTCTGAACTCAAAACCATAAATAAGCCCTGATCACCACTGGATGCCCGTAAAACACACAAAAATATACCTGCAAAGGCTTTGTATATAAAAGGAATAAGTTATATCCTGTTGGGGCAATAAAGTTTCTCCATGTACTCAAAATAAAATGATTAATACTTTGAATCAGGAAGTCAAAACAAAGTAAGCATCCACAGCAATTTATTTGATCTACCCTGTCCTTAAGCACAGACAATATTCATTAGAATTGAGTTGAAAGGAGCAAAATTGAATCCCAAGATCATTTGATGGAGAAGGCAAAATGATGACTAACTGCTGAGAGGAGAATGTCTTTGTGGCAATATGAAGAGTGCTTTTTCTATAAATATCACCAATGCATTTCTCTTGGCTCTCTCTTGTATCTCTTGCATCTGTCTTGGCTCATCAGGAGATCTTAGTAATTCATTTGCTATGCACTACAGTCAAGAGAAATCTATGCTAGACAACTTCTCATTCTTGAATCTAATTTTTTCCTTATCTTGGTTTTAATGGGATTAACAGTTTCTTTGGGCTCATTTAAATTCTTTAAGTGAGAAGAACAAATATTATGAAGAATATTTTCATTCATAATCTTGGGCCTTCAAACTTGCTCATCATAGTGAGCATCAACAATGTAGAAGCAGGAATGGGCACCCAAAAGAAGTGCTATTCCTTGCTTGTAAATAAAAGATCAATAATCTTGTCGTTGATAAAAATTTAATTTATCTGATTGTGAGATACATACACAACAATGCTTTCACCAAATGATCAGAAAAGATGACCCCTGTCATTACTGCATTGAATACTGTGACTCACCTCAGTTGTACCAGATTGAAACTTCTCACTCATTTAACATTAGAGCAAGGAATAAAAAGCAGTTTTATTTGAATATGCCTTAAGACCTAGTATCATAAATAAGAAAGAGGATTAAAGCTCATTTTATTTGGGAAGGCCTTGTGTAAAATAAATCCCCAGAGTTGTGAGAGTGTTTCAGGCACCATATTTCTAACCCCCATACAGACAGGTCTGAAAACGAAGGTTGGGGTGAAGGATTAATAAACCAAGTCAGTTAGGAAATAATCAAGAAGCCCATAGCTTTTCATCTTGTCATCTTTCTGCCTCAGCCAAAAGTCAGAATTGCTCTTTATTAACCTATTCCCAATTCATCAGGAATGGGAAGGTCAAGAGAGAGACAAAAGTACCTATCTATCCAGGTGGACTTTTACATATCAAAAGAGATTTAATAGAAAGAGGAAGATGGCAGGGCCGGAGAGATAGCATGGAGGTAAGGCATTTGCCTTTCATGCAGAAGGATGATGGTTCAAATCCTAGCATCCCATTTGGTCCCCTGTGCCTTCCAGGAGTGATTTCTGAGCAGGAAGAAGTAACCCCTGAGCGCTGCCGGGTGTGACGAAAAATTTAAAAAAAAAATGAGGAAGATGGGGGAATGTCTCTGTTTTGAGTTAATAGTTGGGTGTCATCTTACAGTCTTGCATTACCAAACATTCTGATATCCCATACAAACTTTACCCTTTGTTAGTGGTGATTACCAAGATTATTTTTCAGGGTATGTATGAGTCCATGAAGACCATATGGGATGAAGACAATAAAATTCTGTTGACTATGTTTAAGGTAAGTGTTCTCCCTGCTGTACTATCTCTCTGGCCTAGACATTATTCAGAATTCTTTAAGGAGTGTGTATAGGATACTTTTATGAAGCAGTGTAATATTAATCAAATTGTGGTATGCATTAAACATAATTATATAAGGAATAGTACATTGAAATTTATTTAATTAAATCATGTTTGTTACCATGTTTGTTATCATACCTTAAATAAAGATATTATTTAAAAAAGAAAAAATAATAATTTATAATATTTTCTAAATGTTGGAGGCTGGAAGAGAGTATTCAGGTAGTGTGCTTGCACACAGCCAACCCAGGCTCAATCCCCAGCACCCCTTATGGTCTTCTGAACCCCACTAGAAGAATCTCTGAGTGCAGACAGGAGTAAACCCTGAACACAGCTGTGTGTGACCTAAAAGCAAAACAAATAAAAACAACAACATTGTATGGTCATAAATAGTAATTTTAAAGTTTTAGCTTTTCAAATATATCTTAAAAATTACGCTTGAAGAGCCTGAGATGCACGCTCTCTATGTGGGACGCCTAGGTTTAACCTCTAGCACTTGATAGTTCTTGAGCACAGAACCTGTAATAGCCTCAGTGCATCACCAAGTATGGTTCCAAAATAAAAACAGAATTATATTTTAAATTCTGGGATCACTACTATCAGAGATTATCAAACTGGAAGGAGCCCAAAGTCTAAAATTTTGAATTAAATTATAAAAATGCACTTATAAATAAGATTAAAAAAAAACTTTGTTTAAGAGCAAAAATCATTTGGTTACACATTATATGTACCAAATCACTTTGGAAAAGGTGAGCCTGTGAGCCCTCCCTCCAGAGACTGAACCAGAGCATAGAATTTTTGAAAGCTTATCCCTTGACATTCTCTGAAATGTGGTCTAGATCAGATTTTTTCCATTCAACTCTTTTTAGTCTGAGAAATTTTCACACAAACTCGGGTGTTTGAAGCAAACCAAACACAATGACATAAAGAAATGTACTATTAAAAAATAAAGTTAAGTTACCCTATGGAATCATGATCCACAGTGGAAGAAACTACTATGTAGAAAAAGGAGAGAAGGACAAGGTTGTAGGATAAGGTGACGAGATGATTATGAAACTTACAGGCTTTTCTGGAGAGCAGACTTAGAAAAATTCCAATACATCATCAGCATTGCTAATACATGGAAAAGGCATTCGGCGCCACTGTGTGTCTCCAAGAGGAAATAAAGAAGGAAGAAGTTAGGAAAACAACAATGATAAGACATTGTATTGAAAAAAAAAGAGTTTTTCAGTCCTTGAGCATCAGGCTGCAAAATGGCTCAACTGGGGTCAGGTCAGCTGTTTTGGACATGACCATGGGCTGGACTAAAGGGGCTTCTCTCTCCTATAGAAAAGATATGAAAACTGCTTGAAACTTCCTAACACTTCCCTGTGTTTTAGTGTTTGAGGAGTAAATGCAGAAGTAATAGCTGAGCTAGGGAACTCAAGTTCTATTGGCCCTCTTGTTTGTAAGCCTCCAAACCTCAGTGGCTCACCATCCAAAGCTTTACTTTTCTGCCGTCTTAGTCTGCTGTGGGTTTGGCATCTTCAAAGGAAAACTCCAGACCAGATGATTCAGGATGCAGACATCTGCTTCAGGGAGTTCTCTATATCCTTTCTGTTCCACAGGTCACAGACCAAAAGCAGACAGAGCCCCACGGATTTACAAGTGGGTGAGAAACCGGCTATTGGAGAAGAGTTCAGGTAACACTACAACTGAATACTTTGCTTCTGGGCTTCTGCAACTGAGAGCAGATACCAATGACTAATGTCACAAGCAGACATTCTCTGCTTGTTCTACTTCATTTAAACTCTTACAAAATAAAGTGGAAAATTTGGCGAAAACTTAGCAAGAATCATCTGCTGGAGGATGGAACTGAAAAACAGTGTGATGACTTTCCAAAATAGAATCATCTAAATTCTCTACACCCCAGCAAATGTGCCAAACTAGTAGATAAAAATCCTTCTACTTAAAGGCAGTTTAGAATATGGTGTTATGATGATTGCTCAGATTATTTCTTTGAAATCTAACTTGATTTTAACTCCTAAGTCTCTTGGTTCTTTCCTAATACTTTATTATTTTACACACTTGAGTTTAGTTCCCTTCTAAATATTTTAGACCTAACAAATCCCTATCAGTATGATACAGCTAAATTATGTATGTGAAAATATTTCTCATGTTTCTTTTATATAAATGATGTTTGACACAAAACAAGAAGTTTTAGGTTTGGGCCTTTTTTCTTTCGGATATCACCCAAGTTAAAAATCTCCTAAGCAATTTATTTCTGCTGAAATGTTCAAGTTTTAATTCTATTATTCACCATAGTTCTAGGCTGGCACTTAAAGGATGTGAAAATGGTGTTTGCTTAAAATCAACAAGTTACATTTAGTGAGCAAGTCGATCTGTAGCCATGACAACGCAGCATTTCCAGTGAAAATACACATCAAGGATACACTCTCCTTGGCATTTGAAAATGTTTGCACATGTTTTGATTTTAGAACTATTTTTCAGGAAATGGGGGAACGTCAAACTTTGCATATATAGTATATATAACAGAGTACTTTTGTTTTTGTTTTTGTTTTTGGGCCACACCTACTGACACTCAGGGGTTACTCCTGGCTTTGCACTCAGAAATCGCTCCTGGCTCAAGGGACCATATAGGATGCTGCAGATCGAATTCAGTTCTGTCCTGGATCAGGCACTTGCAATGCAAACACCCTACTGCTGTGCTATTGCTCTGGCCCTAACAGAGTATTTTTAAAAGCATTTTGCCAAAATTTGTTCCATTCAAAATATCAACTAAAATTCTAACACTCATGGCCACTAGGCAGGTTACTCAGAAACTGACCACTCCCTGTCTCGGAGACAGAATTTAACCCAGAATGCTAAGGATAACATTGCTGACAGATTTATTTTTCTGCCATTTCAGTGCCCACTCTGTCCCTATTCAGAAGCACACTCTACAAAACTCAGGCTTCATTTCATTCTTCCAGAGTACCTGTGGTCTTATATTTTTTATTTTAAAACAATAGAATTCAAGATCCTTGTTCCAGGTATTACTTTGATTCAAACACAATATAATTCCAGACATACACCCAAATCCACATTCTCAATCACAAGGGAGAAGCTCTGCATCTTGTGCTGCTTTTGGTGGGAGCAGGAATGCCAGACACGAGGAAAACTAGTACTGACAAGGTTTTCTGTTATATAGTCAAATTATACAATAGAGTGACTGGGGTGGAGTGAGGAAGATATATAAGATGAAGGAAACCCCACGCCAGGAAACCTTCATTTATATCTTGACAGATGCAGTATAGCTGAGGTTCTCATTCACATGCATATAGCCCTGGTCACATGGAAAGCCAAATGTGGAAATTTCCACATGGAAAGATCATGGGAAGACAAAGGGACAGGGAGAGGTTGGGTCACAGTGCTAGAGGCCCAGTGAAGATTACAGAGCAACAGGCCTCAGCACCAGGACATAGTTCACATGGTTCCAATTATATATTTCAGGCCAAGAACATGTGTACTGGGCAGAGAAGTTAGGAACAAGATCAAGACATTATAATTCTGGATAGGGCAGCTGGCACAACAAAGGGCCAGAATGTTGCAAATCAGACAGGGTATCAAGGAAATGATTTCTGTTTCCATTTTCTATAGTATGGAAAACTACATAGAATTAAGACTTCAAATAGTATCCTTCTCTTTCTTGGATTTGAAGAATGACAGCTTAAGCCAGGAGATCCTCACTGGAGGTCTCATTATGTTGATGCAGGTAGGAATTACTGGTGACAACAGTTATCTGAGGTTTCAGCTGGGGTGGTTGTAGGACATTAAATCATTCATCTGGTACCTACCACCCGATGAGGTCTATATCAGTTTTTGACCTGCAGTGGACTTGCAACAAAATGGATTTGAAAATATTTGGTGTAGAGTATCCAGAGTTGAAAGTCATAAATTATCTCCTGATTCAATTTGGAAGTTTTAGGGCCACACTTCCTCTGGGCTATGGAAGATATCCCCAGAACCACTCTGGAAAGAAAACTTCAGAGATAAGAAACCTGACAATCTTGGTTCCTAGGTAATCAATCATCTCAGGAGACTGGCTATCAAAATTCCAAATTATTTAGGGTTTTAAAAATACAGCAGTCCTTTTTCTTTATCTATATTCTTATTTCAATAAAGGTGTAAATTAGAATTACTGCAATACTGCTCCTAACCACAACTTCAGCAGGAACAAGAGGCCTTAACCCACAAACTGCCACACAGAAAATGAGCTTCTCAATTTTTAGGAGTCTTGTTCTCAATGGTTCTATGCTGATTCAATAGAAAAAAAATAGGGTACTACAATTTATCTTTCCCTGATATAAAGCTATTTTGTCAAAGTGTATGCTTACACAACCATACTGTATGGAATTGTTCTAATGTCATATACTCTGTTTTCTTCTCTACTCAAAAGTAATAGTTGCCTTAATATTATTCAAGAGTTCTAGTGGGATGGTGAGGCCTATCTGGGTTCAACCCAGCTCCCGCAGCCCGTATGGTCTGGCAGGTCTGAATGTTGCAGGGTGAAGCAGAGAGATTCACAAAGCAGTCAGATGAATTTCCAGGAGTCAGCCAGCTTTATTTCACAGTCGCTACTGCCACGTACACCTCCTCACATGGCTTCTATACTAAGCCTTTTCATAGCAACTACTTCACTACACCTTCTGGCTCTCTCGGCCTCTGTCTCCCTTCCAGCTGCTTTTTCCGGGCTTCCTAACTGGCTTCCAGGCTGACTAACTCCCTTTGGTGATGCTACTGCCTCTGCTTCTTTGATGATGCTCAAGTGATAATGCTGAATCTGATACTGAATCTCTCATGATGATGCCTCTCCTACACTTCCCTAACTCCCCTTCTTATTCCCTCTTTCTCCACCCGTTCCAGGTGTGGGCAGTTCTGATCATTCAGGTGGGATAAGTAAGAAGTTGGGGGAGAGGATATCCACATAATAGTTCTATTTGTTTTAATAAAGCCTGACACTTTTACTATTTTTGAGATCTTACTAGCAGTGTAGATTCACACTTTACAGTGAACATATATTAACAAATGAGACAAAAAGAACAAAGTATTTCCACAGAATGAGCTGAATATGCCATCAATTATTTAAGGATAAGAGATAGTAATCCTTATTTTTAAAATAATTTTACATATATTATCTATCTATCTATTTATTATTATTATTATTTTTCTTTTTAATATCTTTATATAAACACCTTGATTGCAAATATGATTATGGTTGGGTTTCAGTCATGTAAAGAGCACCCCATTTTACCAGTGCAACATTCTCATCCCCAATGTCTCAAATCTCCCTCCTCCCCATTCCATCCCTGCTTGTACTCTATCTAGATAGGCTTTCTACTTCCCTCATTCATTATCATGGTTAGGATAGTTCTCAATGTAGTTATTTCTGTACCAACACTCATCACTCTTTGTGGGAGCTTCATGAATTGAGCTGGAACTTCTAGACCTCCTCTCTTTTGTCTCTGAAAATTATTGCAAGAATGCCTTTCATTTTTCTTTAAAAAACATAGATGAGTGAGACTATTTTGCATCTTTCTTTCTCCCTCTGACTTATTTCACTCAGCATAATAGATTCCATGTGTATCCATGTATAGAAAAATTTCATGACTTCTCTTTTGATGGCTGCATAATATTCCATTGTGTATATGTACCATAGTTTCTTTAGCCATTCATCTGTTGAAGGGCATCTTGGTTGTTTACAGAGTCTTGCTATGGTAAATAGTGCTGCAATGAATATAGAGCTAAGTAATATTTAAGGTAGAGGGTGACAATGAATCAGGGGCTTGCCAACCATAATAGTTGTCCTCCCTCCACCCCTGTTCCCAGCATGCATTCCATATCTCCCTCTTTTGCCCCATGGACTACTAGTATAACTGATCCCCTCTGTGTATAGCTTGTTGTAGACTGGGTATCAATTATGTTGTCATTGACTTTAGATTTGGTGTTTAAGTTTAGTCATTTTTTTTTATTTCTACTCAATGTTCATATGACTGTTTGGTCCTGGTAACATCCATTTTTTCCCTCAATTTGTGAGGCAGAAAAAGATGTTTCAAGTTATGTCGCTCTGTTATAAAAAAAAAAAAAAGAAAAGAAAAACTGGGAGGAGTCCGTCTAGGGCAGTGGTCAGCAACCTATTTCTTCAACTGAGCCAAATCTCTCCAAAACTGCTATTGAAATTTATTTTGAGAGTCATATATTTTTTGCTATTTTGGTTTTTTGTTTGTTTGTTTTTTTGCAGCACTTGGGGGGGTTACTCCTGGCTCTATGTTCTGAAATTGCTCCTGGCAGGCTCAGGGAACTAAATGGGATGCCGGAATTCGAACCACTGACCTTTTGCATGAGAGGCAAATGCCTTACCTCCATGCTATCTCTCCAGCCCTGATAGCCATATTTTTAAATATATAGGATGATACACTGTTTTTTGTTTCAATAAGTGTTTATTGATTATATTCTGCATGCAAATATCCACATAGGTCGGGAGGCTACAAATAGCACAACTAATAAAACAAAAACTTTAGAATGACATTATTTATTGATAACATTAAATTCCATAAAATTTGCCTTACAATGTAGAGAAAATTACATCCTGACAATAACTGACAAAGTCACAAACACTAATGTGAACAGGGCCTTGCATTTCTTTGGATAGTTTGAGTAAGTCAGGTTTGTATGTTGTTGTTCTTAATTTTAGGCATGATTCCAGGTTCTCATCGATGAGACAATTTCTCAATTTACTCTTGATAAGATTTATGCTTGAAAATGATTGTTTGCATAAATATGTAGACCTGAACAAGGAAAGAACAGCAAACGGTAGCTTTTTTAGTTCATTATATGAGTCAGGAATACTATTCCAGGTGTTAAAAATCAACATATCTTCCTTCTCCAGGCCTTCAAAGCAGACCACTTGCGCTGTGAACTAATTTCACATTTCTGTTTCTCCATCTTTCTAAATTAGCACAAAGACATTCAAATTTCGAGCTCCACAGTTCTTTGTGTTTTAAATCCAGAGATTGCATTTCAAAGTTGCCAATGTCGATATTAAAGGGAGAAAAATTTAATTACATTGCAGTGGCATCCAGAGGTTTTTTAACAAAGGCCAATGTCGCTTTGCTGCTTCTGAAATCCTGAAACCTCTTGAGAAAAGCTTCCCTCATATTTAAAAGTGCTGCTTTAAAATAGGTAATATCAATATCAGAATTATTTTCTTGGCAATGTTTTAACAGGCTTGGAAGGTGAATCAAAGTTTCTCTGTCAAAATCTTGAGCAAAAACAGATAATTTGTTTTCAAACGATTTGTTTTCAAACAAATAACTTCTTCTAACATCGAAAAAAATTGTGTTTCCTTTCCCCTGTAGTTTATGATTAAGGTGATTTAGATGTGAAGTAACATCCACCATTAAATACAGCTTTTGAATCCACTGATTGTTAATTCTGCTGAACACCCTTCTCGAGGAAAAATGCTTTGATTTCTGATAATAAGTAAGCAAAATGTTTCAAAACATTTCCTCTTGATAACCAAAATGTGCTAAAAATTTGAAATCCTATAGTATGGAGATGAAACAGGTAAAAGAGAAAAAACTTTTAACAATTTTTAAAAGCAAGGACAGTGTTCCAAAGAGAAAAAACTTTTAACAATTTTTAAAAGCAAGGACAGTGTTCCAGAGAAAAGTAGTGATTTCACTGAAAGGAAAAAAAAGTCTATTGACACTTTAGTGTGTGCTGCAGAAACCAAACTAAAATACACACAAAAACAAAAACGGCACTTTGTTAAAGGCATATGATATATCATAAAGGAATTATAATAGAGTGCCTGAAACATCTTAAAAATAATTTTTATTTAAGCATATTTGTTACAAAATTATTTATACTTGAGTTTCAATCATAGAATGTACACCAAAAGTGCACTTTTCCCACCACCAATGTCCCTTGTTTCCTTCCCCTTCACCCTTCTCTGCCTATGTCAGGGGCAAGCATTTTGCTTTTTTCTCTCTATCTCTCTTTTCCTTTATGACAATGAGGTTTGTATAATTTCCTTTCTGACACTGTGGTTTGCAATATTGCTAATTAAAGGGTACCATGCATGTCACTTATCCATTTTCAGCATCCAGTTCTTGTCCAGAATGATATGTTCCAACTATCAATGTCATAATGTACCTTTCTCTATTCTAACTGAACTCACCACTTTTAATGGCAAGCATCCTATCATGGACTAGTCCTATTGTCTTGCATCCTTATTTTCTCTAGATATTATTACCATATTGCCATTTAATATTCTTATATGCCACAAATGATTATTCTGTGTCTACACCTCTCCTTCTGACTCATTTCACTCAGAATAATCTGATGTGTTGATGTATGTACAGATGATGCACTGTGCATAGCTCAGTGTTTTTGTGTAGTCACAAGAAACAGAAGTTGCATATCCATACATTGTATTCACTCATTGTATGATAGGCAAAAAATCTCCCTGCTGAACTAAACTCTGACAGATGACACAGTAAAGATAATTTGTGAAATTCACAATTGTGATCAAATCCAGGCTATTCACCACCCTGGGCGAGAGTATGGATGCCCACTACTAACATCTTCTCCGTGAAGAAGTGAAGTGGCTATTCAGGGGAAGGATGCTCTCACACCTTGTTGGCAAGAGGGAAGAAGTAGTGTAGTTCCTGTGAGAGTAGAACTCTGAATTTGTACAGCCCCAGTTGAACAAGAAATGGGTAGCTAAGCTTGTGTATTTAGCAGACATTGTTCATTTTATCAATGAATTTAATATTTCTCTGCAGGGGAGTTTCACAAGTAGTTTTTACAGTGAGACATAAGATGGATGTGTCCAAAAAAGAATCTGATTCTGGGATAGCTATCTGAGAAGGAGATATTTAAATGTTTCCACTCTTGCAAAAAAATTTCTGATTGGCACTTATATTATGCAGAAAGTCATAATCAATATGAAAAACAGCATTTATGGGCATTAGCTCACAACTTTAATCATGAGTACTCTGAACAAGAGAATCCACGGAAAAGAAAACTCTGGGTTGAGAATCCCTTTATGGAAGATGCCCACTCTTGTGTAAAATAAAATATGTGTTTTAAGATCACTTCAGGCACTGTATATCTAAATCCCACCCAACCTGGTCTGAAGAAGCAGCGTAGCAGGAAAGAAATAATAAACCAAGCTAGTCAGGAAAGGATGATCAAGGAGTCCATGGCCTTTTACCTTGTACTCTCTGCCTCGAGCCCAAAATGCTAGCAATTCCCAATACCAGGAGGCTTCAGGTCAAGAGAGAGAGACAAATGTACATATTCAGTGGGCTTTTACATATCAAAGGGAGAGGTATAAGAAAGGATGACTTTGGGGGAAAACCTTTGGGGATGATACTGGGTATCATCTTACACTCTTGGAGCCAACCACTGGGCTGCACTTGGAGCGCGCACTGACAGAGGCTAGGAGCAGAGCAGAGTCCTGACTCCTGGAGCAGCCACCCAGAACACAGAAGAGCCAAATTAAAAGTGTAAAGAGCCACATGTGGCTTGCGAGCCGCAGGTTGCCGACCACTGGTCTAGGGGTTATATGTATCAATTTAAAAGAAGAAAGGGAAACAAGAAAAAAATCTAACAAAAGTAAAGCAAGCAAACAAAAACAAACAGAAAACAAAAGATCAAAAAAAACCCAGCAACTACAAAAAAGCACCATAGCACAAAGACAACAACCAAACAATAACCACCATGAGAATGAAAAAGAAAAAAAATGTTAAAATAAAAAAGGAGGACTGGTGTGGCAAGGTATTGTGCTTCTTTTTTAGGTATAGACACAGTAAATATTGGGTAAATTAGAAAGGGAATTCCCTTGGCCTAAGAGATACAGGGTTTCTCTGCCCTTGAAGCATACTGTCATGGGAATAACTACAGGTTCTGTACATGCTCATTTTCACACCCCAAGGTCTTTTTATACCAGGAAACTTTAAACTTAATTGTGGATAATGAAATCAGGCCTCTGTAACTATAGATCTTGGTATTTGCACAGGTCATAGGATGAAGCCTAGGGATAGAGTCTTTATGTTTCTAAAATTTCTGTTCCATCACTGCTGTTGCAATCAGTCTTTTATAAATGGTGGTCTTTTTTTTTTTTTTTTGCACAGATCAAAGGATAATGTGCTTTCAGATTTTATCTTACTGTTAGGTGATGAGATAGGACAGCCTGCTGTTAGGTCAAGTTGTTGCTGTTTCCTCATTGTCAAAATGTCATATCAAAACTGGCACAAGTTGGTGCTAGAGCAGTATTAGGAATTTTCCAGGGGAAATTTGGTTCCTGGTGCTGTTGCAGGGAACTGTGTCGGTTCTGTGTCTGGGATCTAGGTCTTGGGATTGGACAGTCATGGCTTGATCACATAGAGTTTAAGTTGGGTCCACATGACACATGTTCATGGTGGGAGGTGCCCCTGTGTTATAAAATGTATGGGTTCTTATTCCCAGTAGATAAGAACTTGTTTTTATACATAAAAATTTCCCCCTCTTAGTACGCCTTTGCAAAAAGGAATGGTGCCATATTCTATTACTGGTGCATTTGGGGAATAAGGATGTCAGGCTACACAATCTCTGTGCCTTGGTTTTGACTTGAGTTTTTTTATCCCAGGCAAGACATTTTCTTCTAGGTTTTTGTACCAAGCAGAACCATAACAGATAAAGTTATATATTTCATATGTATATGAAATAAATAAAATAAATTTTAAAAAGTGATATAAGAGGCTATCTTACATTTGAGAATAAACAGACTAAGAAATATTATCATAGAGGTAATAAACATATGAAAGAAATATAGGTTTCCCCCTTACATCCTTTGGAATATTCTTATGGGGATAAAATCCAGGGCACATTTTCATCACACATCTTGGACTTCTTGAGTTGGAGAAATAATTTGCAGCAGTAAGGGATCAAGAGAGTCCTTGCACTGTGGGTCCTTCTGTAACTGAAGCCAGTATCATGCAATAGTCCATGTTTGAGGTGGGGTGTGAAAGGGGGGGACCACAAAACTTTAGTCAGCAGGAATGCTGATTGTAGTTTCTTGCCGAGGCATCAGATGTGGGGCTGAGAGGATGTCCTTTTGCTTTGGGAGCTGGGTGATAACTTATTGGGGCACGAAGTTGGTCTTTGTACCTAATAATTTAAGAACTGAGGTAAAGAGGGTTAAGTAAGGAGGGATATTGGATTGGAACAGGGTATAAAAGGATAAAAGGATTTCTGAAGTGGGGAGGAGAGATAGTATATAGGATAGGTTCTACACACTTTAGGCATGTATTGTTTACAATTTAGGTATGGCACTCAGAGAGGAGTCCATTGTCTACAAACTCATGCCTAAATGAAGACAGACATTAATGACCTATTCTTAAGTTGTTGTTAGAGGCCTGACCTTCATATGATGGGTCTGAGCTCTTAAGAAATAAATGAATTAAGAAAATATCATTAGTTTTGATATAGCTTAGGATATAGGGAAAAGGGAAAACAAAATATAAAGAGAAAAATAAGTAAATACAGTAAAAATAAGTTTAAAAACTTGGACCAGTGCATTGGAGTTGAAAAGTGTTCCAATTTCTAGGCACTTCATCACTGATGGGGGTGGGCCTTGCTAAATGAAGGTTTCAGGGTTAGATAGTGGCTGGAACATTTTAGGATATGCATAGTTTTTGCATCTAGAGTACTAAACAATGTGGTAGTGAGGACTCTAAGAGGTGGCTACCCTATGTAGTATTGTCTGCTGCATCTTATATATCGAGTTTTCTTTCGTAAAGAGAAACTGACAACATGATTTTTATTTAAGGCAAACGCCTTACCTCCGTGCTATCTTCCGGGCCCCAATTTTTATTGAACATAGATTGAATTGATGGAGAAAAGAAGAAGAGGAGGAGGAAGAAGAGAAGGAGGTGGAAGAGAAGAAGGAAGAGGAGGAGGAGGGGAGAAAGAAGATGAAGAATCGGAGGAGGAGGAAGAAGAGGAGAAAGAGGAGAAGAAGGAGAAAAAGAAGAGGAAGAAGTAATATTTTAGGCACATATTAACATTGAATCAGGGGAATTCTCATCACCAAATTTGTCCTCCCTCCATCCCCATTCCCATCTTGCATCCCATATCCCCCACCCTCACCCCCCGGGCTGCTAGAATGAGTGGTCCCTCTGTGTCTAGCTTACTACTTAGTGATCATACAACTGTTTGGTCTTGTACCCTCCATTATTCCCCCTTCCATTTGAGAGGCAGAACTAGGTAGTTCAAGTTATGTGGTTTTGTTTGAAAAGAAAAGCAATAAAATGGGGTAAAAATCAAATAAGCTGAAAATGGGCAGAATCCTTCTCGAGACTCTCACCCTCAGTTTGAGAGAGGAAAGGAAAAAAAGAATTGAAACACCACAACAATACAAAAAGAAATATCAAATAAAATATCCAGTGAGCACTACAGCAATAAAGACAAGCACCACATAATAGCCACAGTCCTGAAATAAAAACATGACAGAGCACAAAAAGGAAAAAATAAAAACTTAAATATCCATAACAAAACAAAGAAGTAAAAAAGTAAATAAATAGATAAATAAATAAATAAGATTATTTTGTGCTTTTTTTTTTGCATAGGCACAGTAAATATTGGGGACATTAGACAGGAATTCCTTGGCCTAAGAGATACAGGGTTTCTCCACCCTTGAAGTATACCGTCATGGGATTAACTATAGACCCCTTGTATATTCATTTACTTTCCCCTCGGTGCTTTTGTGGTGTATGGAAGACTTCTGCTTCATCTTGGATGGTATAATCAGACCTCTGTATCTAGAGATCTGCACAGGTCAAGGAATGGAACATATGATGAAGTCTTTATTTGTGAGTAATCACATATGTAAATGCTCATAACCCAGATTGTTCAATACTTGCTTCAGCAATTACAAGCCCAACTGCAAAAACCTTTTGAACCAATTTTCATCATTTATATAAGAGCCAATTATGGCCTTCCAGAGACAATGGCTCAAAGAAATGAAACTTCTGACCATTTAACCATGTCAATTTTTAAGGGATCTGCACAAGAACATGCAGTGCTACATACGAAAACTGATATCTGCATGTGAGCATCATACTCCATGGAGACAAGTCAGATAGATTGTTGATAAGTGTAACATTTGTGCAGCTTTGAATAAAAATAAAGCACATGTAGCTGGGTCTAGATCCTGAGGATTACATAAAATGTATTATGGCACATGAATATTATACACGTTGACTTCTTTCCAAAGAAACCCTATCTCTATGTATCTCCAAGATTATACCTTGTTTTACCCAAAACTTAGATCATCCTTGATTTCTCTATCTATGTGTGTTTACAACTTTGTTTCACCCAAACAAAGATTGCTTCATATGTAAACCTGGGCAAGACAGGCTCAAGATAACCTGAGTTATCTATTCTCACTCTAGTCTTAATCCCTCACCTGGGGGATGATCTCTGTATGCAATAAATACCATAGTTCTGGCAGGCAGTTCTATATATGAGGTAGAAGATTGCCAGACTATGTGTGTTTCACCCTCAACCTGGTCTGTATTTTTTCTTGCACTACTCTGCTTTAAACTTGTTCACCTGGGTTTGGAGTAAAGATATGTGGGGTTATTTACAGTCACTGATATGTATTCACACTTTATCTGAGGAACACCAATGACTTCTGAAAGAGTCAAAGCTGCTTGCATCTTCACGCTGCAATGTTTTTCTGTTATGGGCATCCCCCAATCCATAAAAATGGACAATTACCCCACTTACACCAGTAAGACTTCTCAATCATTTTGCAAAGAATGGCAAATCAAACATCTCACTCGAAACCCCTATAATCCACATAGATGAGCTATATTAAAAGAGCTTACAGAACCCTCAAAAATCAGTTATTAACTTATAGGAAATGGGATGTGTGAAAATAGACATTTTATCCTTAACATAATTTTCACTAAACTTTCTGAATTTCACTCAAGGGGAGCTCTACTCAGCTTCAGAAAGACATTTTAAAGAAGATGCTCATGTGCATTAAAAATAACACAATTAATAGAGGCCTGAGAGATAGCACAGTGATAAAGCATTTACCTTGCATGTGGCCTACCCAGGACTGTCCTAGGTTCAATTATTGGCATCCCTTATGGTCCACTAAGCCTGCCAGGACCAATTTCTGAGTGCAGAGTCAGCAGTAAACCTGAGCACTGCTGGGTGTGGCCCAAACACCAAATAACCCAACAATTAATTTACTCATTTGGGTAAAAATTTATAATGGGTGGATTGATGCTAATCACATTTGAGTAAAAGATATGCTTGTGTTTACATAGATGCTAACCCTGCCAAGAAACTCTGGGTTCATTATACCTTATCAGAAGCAGGATTCCCACAAATGGAAAAAAAAAAAAGCTCAGACACCAGTGATGGTAAGACTGTAAGCTACCTCTCAGACCCAATACAGAC
>PVKC010005159.1:0-25143 GCA_004027635.1 Crocidura indochinensis | reverse complement strand
ACAAACAAACAAAAAACCAACGAACCAAACAAACAAACGAAGCCAAATCTGCCCTCCAATTTTCTCTTTTTCTTCTTTTAATTTTATTTATAGCTTCTAGATGGGGGATCCTGACTTTTTTACAGAACTATAAAATCATCTTGTATGTCTTCATACAAATTGAAAAAAATAGTGGATGGGACCCAGGGGTCAAGCGGTCTCAGGAGCTTTGAACAGAAATAAAATATCGTCAGAACTAAATACCGAAATCAAAGTCAACGACAATAAAATGAAGGGACCCAAACTATAACAAGCTAAACACAAAATGAATCCATTATACTAACAGTCCAGGGAACTAAGGGTGGAGGTATGGAATGCATGCTGGAAACTATGGTTGAGGGAGGTCAACACTGGTGGTGGGAACACTAACTCACTGACACAACGTACTTAAAATACAACTGAGGAAAACTTGTCATTCTCATTGATTTCAATTAAAAAAATTTAACAAAAGATTTTAACCACTTGCTTTATTCCAGATCAGCAGTGAGAAGAGCAAGGAGGATAGGACAGAAAGAATAGTGAAAGGTGGAAATAGAGAGAGATAACACAAGCAAATGAAAGAGGAAGAGAATTAAAAAAGAATCTGACCAAATACTAACAAAACAACAACAAATTATTTTGAGAGGTTTATAATCCAAGTTGTACTCAGGAGTCCTGGGAATTCCCTTTGCTGTTCTCAGCCAACTGGCCCGAGGTTCCATTTGCACATAGTTCAGGCTATGGATGCCAGGGGTTAGCTGGTTTATCCTAGAAGTTCTCAGGAGCCTCCAGGGGGGCTGTATCCTTTGATGTTTCCATTGCAGGGAATTGAACTGGGGTTAGTACATGTCAAGCACATACCTTAACCCCTATGTTCTCTCTCTCATGTATGTAGTACATTTCTTCTCCCAAGGAGAGAAACAAGACATAGAAACACATAGACTGCTTAGTTTAGAGAAGCAAGACTGTTTAGGACACACAGGGTGTTATTATAGACTCTGAAAGGATAACTGCCATCGGGGGAGATGGCAAGATCCATTCCAGCAGAGCACCAGACAGCACTGTTCTCTCCCACTATAAAATAATTTGCTGCAGTCATGCACTTTAATGGAAATATGATTTAAAGTTTCACTCTGGAACACTTTCTATAATTAACTACTATAATCTGCAATATCAAACTGAGAGTAAAATTAAGACAGTTATGAAAATGAAAGCCTAGTGACATCATTATTATTATTTAGCACATATAAAGTATGTCATGTTTTCAGTGCATGCATCATGTGTTCATTTATTATTACAAGCACTAATTGCTATTTATGACAATACCCATATACAATTTTAATAGCCTTTGTGTTTGTATGTGTGTGTTTCCCCTGGAAAAGAGATAGTCAATGCCCCGCCTCGGTAAGTATGAAATCCCTAAGTGCTTTAGGAATAGAATCTTTTCTAAACTCTTGGGTGAGAACTACAAGGTTTGCCATTCACTATTCACAAAAGTAAAGATCATTGAATGGGCAGTGAAGATGCCAGATAGAGTGCACAGATCTCCTGACTCCAGTCAGTTAGTTACCTCAATGCCAAGTCAGAGCTAGCTGCTGGTGAGAGTACAGGTGGCTCAGTAGTAAAATGCTGATTTTTCAAAGGTCTCTTTGTGTTTGACTTTGTAAACTACATTCTGGCTGCAGATTTTTTTTTACCACAATTTAAAGTAAAGAATAAACTTCAAAGCAAGGAAAGTTATAGTGTTTGGTAGACTCTGGTAACATAGCAGCAGTGATGTATATGGAGGAATGCCAAGAATCTGCGTGCATTAAGAAAGCAATGCATAACATTTATAAAGCCAGAGTCCCCAAATCAAAGATCAATGACCAGAAAAGTGCATGTATGGGGCCGAAGAGATAGTATGAATGTAGGGCATTTGCCTTGCATGCAGAAGGACGGTGGTTCGAATCCCAGCATTCCATGTGGTCCCCAGAGCCTGCCAGGAGCGATTTCTGAATACAGAGCCAGAATAATCCCTGAGTGATGCCGGGTGTGGACCCCCCCTCAAAAAAAGAAAAAGTATATTTGAGAAACTGACTAGACCAAATAGGGGACCAAGTCACCGTCTTATAGAGTGAATGTCAGAAGAAAGAGTTGAAGAAGTCTTTGATTTCAGGAAACTTATTCAAACTTCAGAAAGGATGGAAGAGAATCATCACTTATCCAGTATACAAAAATGTATTTATATGGTCAGAGCAGTAGATAATTTACCTGCCTTGCATGCAGCCAACATGTGTTTGATCCCCTGAGTAATGCCAGAAGTAATTCCCATATCAGAACCAGGAGTAATGCCTGAGTACTTTTGGATGTGGTACAAAAAGCATACGTGTATGTTTGTATGTGTGTTAGTCAGACTTTATGATCATATTTTACAAATATACTGTGGCTCAAAGTTTAAGGTTTTATAGACATTAAATCAGAACAATGATGATGCTCTGTCTCACTATACCTCGTATCATCTAAGTCAGCTGGGCATGCCACAAACATGAACTAGTAGTTGGTCGGTTTCTCTTCCAACTATTCAACTCTGACTATAAAAAAATAGTCAGATAACACACAAATGAAGAAGTGGGTTGCATTCCAATGAAAGTGTTTGCCAATACCAGACACAGGCATGACTTAGTTTATATTTACCTTCCAATTCACCAGCATTCCCATTCTTCCTCTGTGTTATTTGGAATTTTGATAGCACTTTTCAAATTGAACCTCTCTTTTTTTGTTGCTACTTTACTTGCCATTACCACCAATTATGTTCCCAGGCTTGAAGAGGAGGCTAAATAAATGTTTCAACTCCTTTGAAACAAAGCCTGTGCCTTTAACAAGTTCATAAAAAATGACTGAAATGCCTTTATTACATATCTTTCTCACCCTGATAGAGGCTGAAAGCACAGAAATACAAAGGCTTCAGTAATAAGCCAGCCATTTTTCAACAGTTTCTGCAAACAGATAAGTGCTGTACTGCTTTAAACATAGAATATATGTAGAATATATACTAAACATAGTAAGTACAATTATTGGGCTTTGCCTCTGCTTATTTCAATTCAGCATGCAAATTTAGCCCCATTACAGTGGGTATTGCTGATAAAAAATCAAGCGAGCATGTTTATATTAAGCAAGATAAAGGCTTCTTCTTAATTACCAGTTATTTTAATTCTCCACATTGTTGCTCTGGTTTAAGCATTTGATTTGTGGAATTGTATTTTCCTCTTTTTGTTGTTGTTTTTATTTTCCTGCTGAATTCTAATCATGTCTTCTAATCCATTGGCAGGCAACAAAGGAAAATAAATGGTGGAGGAAATTAGATGCAGCTTGGATAATTGATGTTTGTATGCCTGACTTTAATAAAAATACTCTGCTAAATTAGAGGGGAGTCTAAATGGATTCAGTCAATAAGGAAGTGATTCAGGTGAGGAATTCAATCTTGGGCTTTGTTGTAATTTTACAAATCAGCTGACAGGTCTGTTCAGTTGGGCCTAGATCTGTCTTCCATTGAAGTCTGGGGTGAGTTGCTTGATTTTCTGCCTTTAGTTTGCTCTTGAACTTTATTTTCTTTTGTAAGTATTCAAGCACTGGAGTCTTTGGGCTAAAGTAAATTGCCTACCCTGCAAATAGCTATAAATGACAAGAAAGGAACTATATTTCTTGAAAAATACTCTCACACTGACCCTTTTACTTTCTTCTAAGAAATAAAAAATGCCTATAAATTCATTATCCTGCCTGTAAAATTTAAAAATAAAAGAAAAAGAAAATATTAAATATCTTAAATATCACACATTCTTTATACCAAACAACACTTTGTCATTTTAAATTACTCTGTCAGGATAAACCTGTTCATTTGATTCCAATTTGTTTTTGTTTGTGAAACCAATAGCATAGAAATGACACACAGAAGATGAACAGTATTCAGTGGAGAGTCCAGTTCCCAAGAAGCTTGGAAATACCTAAATATGGCTCGAATATGGCCAGGAGAACCAAAAAAAATGTGTCTGATCCGTCTTTGAGCTAAATGATATCTTCATGTCAATACCTTACTGTGTCCTTCAATATTCTCATTAGAGTAATGTAATTTTATGAAGCAATAAATGAACTTAGTGCTAGAAAGTTGTACTATAATTTCCATTGTTAAATTACTAAAAACCCAAGATTGAAAATGACTTATTTAAGGTCACATACTTACTGAGAAATTGAGCTTGGCATTAAAACACACTGTTCTTATTTCAAAGTCTTTATAATATTACACTTTATATTACATTTTATGTATATTTTATTTATATTACTATATATTACATTTTACTAATCCCTCTGAATGAGCGATGTTCTTTTTTTGTGTTGTTGTTGTTGTTGTTGTTTTTGGGCCACACCTGGTGACGCTCAGGGGTTACTCCTGGCTATGCGCTCAGAAGTCGCTCCTGGCTTGGGGGACCATATGGGAAACTGGGGGATTGAACCGCGGTCCCTCCTAGGCTAGCGTAGGTAAGGCAGGAACCTTACCTCCAGCGCCACCGCCGGCACGAGCGATGTTCTTGACTCTACAAAAGTTTCGCTTCCATCTTGGGCCTATTTCCAAGTTTCTGCAATTTATATTCTGTTATCCAAGTATTTCTTGAAAAACAAAAACAAAAAAAAAAACAAACTCATTGTTTCATTAATAAGAAGCAAAGTATCTTTTTGTTTTTGGTTTTCGGGTCACACCTGGCAGTGCTCAGGGGTTACTCCTGGCTCCATGCTCAGAAATTGCTCTTGGCAGGCACGGGGGACCATATGGGGCACCGGGATTCGAACCGATGACCTTTAGCATGAAAGGCAAACGCAGTACCTCCATGCTATCTCCAGGGCCCCAAAGCAAAGTATCTTTAATGACTTTGTGGGTATGTGGATTTTGGTTCTTCACAACCAATGTGTATCCTGTTTACTGATAATATGAGCTGATCTAAACTTGTGATTTGTAATTCTGAAGTAGATAAGACTGAAGAATGAAGTTGATGGTCTAAATATAGGTCCTTGTCTCCATAACTACAGTCTATACTAAATAAGAATAAATGTTCTTAATCTGTTCCTGGCCATAAAGTGAGAAGCATGCTTTCCTTTTCTGACACACAACAATGTATCCCCCTTAGCATTTCAAATTATGATCAGGAAAATTCTAATGAAGATTTTTCCCTATCAAATATGACAATGTTCTAACAAATGTTAAATATTTGATAGTGGCTGTTAGACAGAATTTCAACCCTGTTAATGGGTATTGTGGGGTTTGCAATGAGGAAAATTATGTGCCAAAATCCAGGTTTGATGTGTACCATCTCTACTTTATAAATAACACCAGTCACGACAGTGTATCAAAGCAAGTGTGTTATAGATTTGTCTTCTAATTTGGAGCTATATAACATTTGACAACAAAAGCTTAAATGTTTGGTCTGTTAACATTGATCTATCTTTAATGCCTTTTAAAAAGAAATTGTAAGGTGGTAAGAAAATTGAATTTGCATGGAGTATGGTCATTAATATATGCTTGTGCATCTGAAAATATAAATAAATGAACATGACTTATAGCACTAGAAAGGTTAAAGAACCTTCCACTTTGAATATCAGTTTAGCTTAACAGGTTAAGAATACACAGTGAGACAGGAATGACAATACAGTAGGTAGGATGTTTCCATCCTAGGTTACTTCTAAGGTCCCATAGGTTCCTTCTATAAGGTCCCTTAAGCACCACCAGGAGTGATTCCTGAGTACAGCTGAGTCAGGAATCTGAGTATAACCAGGTATAGCCTTTCAACAAACAAATGAAATACAAAGAGTACTGAACTTAAAAATTATAAAGCCATCTTTCTCAAGAAATATACCTGTCTTCCTAATTCAAAGTTTCAAAAAATGTGATCCAAGAAAACTCCAGAGAAAATAATCTGGTTAAATGTCATGTATTTTCTTTATACAGTACATTGAGGAAAATAAAGACATCAAGATCTAGATCACAAAATGGTCTTCAGTGACACAACACCACTGAAAAAAGCAACCAGACTAAAAAGTAAACAAATGAGGCTTACTGAAAAAAGAGTTTCTGAATGGTATAAGAAACACTAGCTAAAACTAAAGTACAGCTAACTGAATGGGTGAAAATATTTGCATTTAATGCCTCAGATAAAGTGGATGATATCCAGGACATATAATGTATTTACAAAGATCAAATAAAAGTGTCATGTGTTTAAAATAACTCCTGCAAAAGTAACTAGAATATGCAATTTAGTCACAGAGTCATTTGAAGCTGAGAGAAAAAAGTAAATGCAAAGAAATTTTGATCTTATTCTTACCAGGCAGTATAGAAATACTTAGGATGAAAAAGAGACGCAAAATTCTCACTATTACAAATGAGCTGTAGAATTGACTTAAGAAATATTTTGGTTACAAAACTGCCTTCCTTGCTTAACAGATAATTGCTTTCAAGGCAAGATACTCATTGCTCATAATGCAATATCTATATTTTATTTATAATGGGAATTACATTGGTGAAGATTAAGAATATTTATTGTCACATTCTTTCTGAGAAATATTTTGTCCAATCATCTCAGACTTATGTCATCTTGATGAATGTGAATATGCACACTTCATCATCATTAGTTGGAGAGTTAATATAGAGAACACCCATAAAATTGGCAACTTGTGAAGAACCCATTTATTAATCTACAAACAGAATGTCTATCCATTTATTGTTGCAACATAATAATGGCCTCCACAGAATACTGTTCTTACAAAAAATGAAAAAAAAATCCATGTGTGATTTTTGGACTTTATTTATGACTGACATCAATTTTTAAAAATTAGCTAAGCAAACAGAGCCAAAACTAGGACCACACAGATTCACACTTCACGCCACTGAAAAATAAAGATATATTTAGTTAATAGCAAAACCCACTGTTTCTGTAAATAGCAAGTGGAATGTAAAATGAATGTGGAATATTATGATTCTGTGATGTTGCATACATCTGCTGAAATAAACCTACTTGATCATCTAGGATTTTATTTTGCAAAATAAAGAGCTGACAAAGATTTATATTAAAACACTTAATAAATAAATATGAATATAAATATATCTGCTGGGAAAAGTAAAAACAGAAGTTCCCAAACCACAAGTCTTAACACACTACAAAAACTATTTCTCCTATCTAAAATTTAAATAACTTTAAATTAAAATGATTTTAAACATGTACATATATATGTTTCATCTTATATCAGATCTAAAATATTTGTGAAAATCTGTTTATTGCCAAATTTCTTTGTAAAAGCAACTTCCAACCATTTCCTAAAATTCTAACCCCTGATCATTCTAATCAAATGATCTCCCACTAGAATTGAATTTCCAACTTCAGAACTGAATCCAGAATCTTAAACTCAAAAACTACCTTTGAAAATAAAACTGAAGAAGAATCTTAGTGAAATGAGCCTAAAGTATCCATACTCAGGCCGGCAATGCAGTGACATTCAAGCTCGGTGGTGCTGGGGATTCTGTGAAGGGTTCCCCAGGGTTATAATGGATTCAGAGGGGATATGTAGTGCTGAGGATCAAATTTGGGGCCTCAATAATAATACATGCATTCTACAACTTTGAATTATTTTCCAGGTCCAAAGATAAGATTCTTTAGCTCCAAAATTTAAATTTTGTTAAATTAAATAAATCACATATAATAAACTCTAGCATCATTATACCCTAAAAATTTATCCTTATGAAAATCAACATCCCATTTGAATTCAGACTTTGGCAGACCTGGCCCCTGATGATCTTTTATATCAAGAGGAAAGACATTCATAGAATTCATTCTGCATCTACACAGCAGCATCAGATGTCACTGTCACCAACATCTTCAGCTGCAAAACAATATTCTAAAATTACTAAGATCACTGTCTGACCTTGCTGTAATCTGTTGCATGGAAGTCTGATCTATTTACTTAGCTGTTCAGCAAATGTCAGAGTACCATGTCTGAAGCAAATTAAAAACTACATTGGCATGGCACTCACAACAGGCTGTGGGCAATGAATTTTAACAAAACCCTTTCCATCTACAAGTGTCTAAATCATTGATTGCCCACACCTTCTCCTAACCATGGCTAATGTTTTACAGACCTCAGACTTAAAACCATTAAACTTATTTTTCACAAAAAATTCATCAGATACTATTACCTGAAGCACATTCTCATAAGAAAATCTAATGGAGGTCTGTGTTATATATTTTCCAGTTGTCCCATTACTGTACCATCTCTTTTTTTCTTGACTTTCTAGAGGGGGTCCTAGAGGGCTGACTATATGAATAGACTTCCTCTCCAATTCCTCCTCTCCCACCAGTTTCGGATCTTGGAAGTCTTGTCAGGAAAGGGAACCCAGAGCGTTGTTAATTTTCTCTTAAATTATTCTCAGCAAGATTTTCCGAGTGGCTCTGTGCTTTCAAAGGTTTCTCATGATCTCATGCAAGTCTTAATACTTTGTTGCTATTTGGGGGCCACACTCAATGGTGGTATTTGGGGACTGCTCCTGGTTTAACACTAGACCATTCAGTTAGGGAGGGATTGAACCTGAGTTAGCAGCAGGTAAGACAAGTGCCCTTTGTTTTGTCTCTTTGACTCTAGAAAATTCTGAAGACTTATTTTGCTCAAGAAACGACCCCATTCTCACCTCTTCTGGTTTAGGAGCATAAGAGATCTCATGCTGCTCATCCCAGATTGTTTCTGAACCCGTAAGGTCACTGTACTTCCTAACTACAATCTCATTATCAATCTCTGTGAATAAACTTTCCTGGCAATAAGATGAGTTCAATGACTAACATTTCATGGTGAGACCGATAACAGCACCAATTTTAACCAGGCAAACAGAATTTGAAAAATTCCAACCCTGTGAAGATCTAACTAACTTTTCAGAACAAAAAGCTCAATGTATCTTTTTCAGTTTTCTAATCTCAATAATATATATCCACAATCATTAGTTAATAATTAAAGTAAAAAGCAAAACAAAAATAGAAAGTCTTAATTCAAGTCATTGAATAAGTGTCATTAAGACATCTTTATTTGGGGGGGGGTGAACCCAAGAATCTGAAATTATTTCTCATTAGCTGTGTGGATTTATACCTGAGGTTAAAAGGAAGAAAAGTGAAAACAAGCCAAATGCTTTATTATCTTGGATCCTGTCCATTATAAATGACAAATAGTTGTTTGTCAGGTGAAAATGAGCTTCTCAGCACAGAAATGGCTTCATTTGGTTTATTAACTGCAAAGTAAGCCATCTAAAAGGTGACTTGCAATTCCTATTCTTGGCATAATGAAAGATAGTCTTGAACAGACTGAATCCCCAATGTGGTCTCCCAGTTTAAAGGTAGATTACTTGTACCATGGAGATGAACTTGAAAAGATGGCAAATAAGTAATGTACATCTGTAATCGTAAACAAAAGATATTTAACTTCTAAGAAATGCCACAATTCATTTGTAGGTAGTAACCTAATGTCTATGTTATGAGTCACATTATTCTGTTTGAACAAGGAAATAAACATTATTATTTAGCATTTAATAGTCAACAACAAAGTGTACCCTAAAGCAAATGAGCAAAAGATTGCTTAACAACTTAGAGAAAATTTAAGAAAGGAAAGGAGTCTCTAAAATGCTATAATATAGCTTTTCTAGGAAGAGAGTAAAATTTAAAACTACACATGCCAAGAAATTTCCAGAATCCACTTAAGTTGGTTGCTCTTGCTTTCATTAGATTAGTCCCAACTGAGACTTCAGAAGTCAGTGATCTCTAGATTGCAGAATCACCTTGTAAATAAAACCTAAACTTTTTTTAATCAATAATTAGAGGTTCAATTATTGGTTAATTGATGGACAAGTACAGAGTTCAGTAAGAGTTTGAGTAGCTTTACTATAAAATATATTGAAATTGTGGGGGACATAGGATAGCGCACTTAGGAAAATGCTTTCCTTAGATAAACCCAATCTGGATTCTATCTCCAAAGCAATATAATGTCCCTAAGCACAGTATTTAATGTCCAAGAAATAACTCTGAGCGCAGATTAAGGTGGCCCAATAACCACAAAAATGAAGAAAAAAAGAGAAAATCAAACTATTTTAGTAGTATATGTTGGAAAAATATTTAAATATAGTTATACTAATTACTGACAGGACAGATATATGAGTAAATTCTAGCACCTCTGAGTGTTCCCCCACTTAATAATTACTTTAAAAAATAAATGCAGGTATCTAAAAATAATTCATGTCTTAGTAATTTCTGTTAAATGAAAAGTTCTATAGAATTCACACCACAAATACATCTTTACCTATTCTAAATCATAAAATTAATTTGTTAAGTAAAGATGTACAAGACAATCCACAGAAAGTTTGATCAATTTCATAATGAAATATACTTCAGACCCTAAAGATTATGATTGTGGTGCTTAATATTTATCTTGAGCACTATTAAATTATGTGTAATATAGTGTTATAAGGCATGGTCAATATGAAACAATGTGATAGGTATACACTGGAGGCTACTATAATTCAGCATGGAGAAGAAGTTTATAATCAATCCTCTGGAAAATCAGCATTATTTTTTCCACTTAAAAGTAGATATCTTGTGAATTGGAGAGAAAAACGATGAAAAAAGCTTTTTTAATTCTCTGAAGAATAAGTTTCACAGAATAAGGGCAGGTTTAAAAATTGATGAGTAATGAAAACCAAGTGCTTAGAGAATACCTGTCTCCAGAAAAATAATAGTACTACCCTATAAAATCTGATATTTCAACATGTAAGCATATATTTTCAAGATAGTTGGTTTAATTTTAGGTTTTAAGCTTTTCCATACATGATTTATTGAACAATGGCAATAGAAATAAAGATCTAGAATAAGCAGAAAGTGCCACCGTGATCTCATTTTCAGGGCACATATCAATGCTAGCTACCAATGATGATGGAAAAGTTTGAAAGGGAATGGTAAAACTACATTTGTAATATCTTTCTTTAAACAATTTTACTTAAAACCAATACGAAGTGTTTCGAGAACATGGGATAATTCACATGAATTCATCCAGCACTCCATTCATATTATATAATACATTTTTAAAATAATGGTGCTACACAATTCTTATAATACTTTTTTTTAACAAGCTGAAACAGCTTTTTAAAACTGAAAATAGGAGTGAAAATGAAAATCTGATTCTTTAGTAAAGCTTAGACAATAATAATTGGTAGAAGCTCAAAATAGAAAATTTTAGTTTGTAAGAGTAAAGACTGAACAATTGAACACATAATTCACAGATGGCTGTGACTCTTATCCCTATTTTCCAGGAGACAAAGGCAACTTATTTAATGTAGACATGCTGAAGAAATTAATGAACCATAAAATCTTAGTGCTAACCAGGACAAGACAATCAGCCACAGTTCAACCTTTCAAACCCTTCTTTGTAGGGTGACCATTCCATTGTAGAGGTAATAACTATTTGAAATTTTTTCTTTAATTTTTATATGTTGACAGACATGCTAATGCAACAAAATGATATTTTGGTTCTGGAGGTCACAAGTGGATCACATGATAAATAGCATAATAAGTTTACACAAATGAATCACTGACAGCTGACTCTATCATTGGCTTTATCACTAGCCAAAGACTGGTTTTTAGTTACATGTTGTAGGTCTTAATACCTTTATTCATAGAATAAAAAAGTAATAGTTATCTGCAGGCTATCAGGATTAATAAAGCAATTCAAGTAGAGCACAAAATATAGACTCTGGGCAATTATAAGTATACCTTTAGCTATTATTGGAAAGACATTTCCTTTTCTTTTTTGCGGGGGGTGGGAGAGGACGCATACGTTTGACACTCAGGGGTTACTCCTGGCTATGCGCTCAGAAATTGCTTCTGGCTTGGAGGACCATATGGGAAGTCGGAGGATCTAACCACTGTCTGTCCTAGGCTAATGCTTGCAAGGTAGATGCCTTACCTCTAGCGCCACCTCTCCGGCCCGGCCTGGAAAGACATTTTCTTGATAAATAAATCATGCTTTATTTATCAAAGTCCTAGGAAGATTATTTATAACTAGTGTTTGTATTTATTTGGGGGGGGGGTTGGACCACACCCGATGATGCTCAAGGGTTACTCCTGGCTATGAGTTCAGAAATCACTTCTGGCTTGGGGGACCATATGGGATGCTGGGGATCAAACCCAGGTCTGTCCTGAGTCAGCCATGTGCAAGACAAATGCTCTACCACTAAGCTCTGACTCCTGACTAGTGTTTTTAGAGATAGGAAAACTAGGTTTTGAAAGATAATAAAGCTTGCAGTGAGTAGTGATTGTTAGCGATCAATCTAGGTTATCAACATGAGTTTTCCAATTGCAAAAGTTTTTACTGAAGCATTAAACTGCGATTTTGAAAAGGTCAATTCCTATTGTATGTGCCACAATTCTGACAAGAGCTATTTAGTGTCTCCAACATTCCTTTTTTCTAACTTAAATATGATTAGTGACAAAACCTGACTACAAGACGATGACTCCCTTCCTATACTGTGTAAAATAAAACAATCTGGAAATGGAGGTGGAGGCTGACTTTGAAACTCGAGCCTAAGTGTCCTGCTTGTGGAATATGGGAATCTAATCTACTATACAATGATATCCCCATTTTCCAGAGTTATCAAAATGCTTGAGAATGCTTCTCTAGAGATAGCACAAATGTCCTGAGTTTTTGTGGTTGTTAGTGATAACAAAGAGCAGAGAGCTCAGATGAGCAGAGATCTTTGTTTTGAGAAAGTGATAATATCACTCCTGATTCCTACATACGTTTAAATAGTTTCCAAACAAACATTTTAGGAGAACATTTCTGCACGTAAATGTCATGGACTAAGTAAACAAAGAACATGTCACTCAACTTCTAAGGTTTCTTGTTTTCTGATATTTCACAAGCATAACTCATCCAGACATTCTTTAGGACCAAACACTCACGTTGTATCAGGCATTGCTCTACTGGTCACTGTGAATTTAAATAAAGCTAGCATTCTATTAATGACGTTTTTAGAGAACAAAATTAAAAGGTCTAAATAATATCTTTAATTTCTTATTGGTATGCCCCTCCATATCCCAATTTATGATACTAGGTCAGTGGTTATCTCAGGCTTTTCTGATAAAAAAGTTTTCTATTCCATTCAATTGACCTTTGAAGGATGCCTTTCAGAAAGAAACAGAACTTGTCTTCCAAATTACATGTGTATCAAACCACCCCATTGACTGCTTCTGACACTCAACTATGTAGCTAGGTTAATCTATCTTTGAAAATAATATTTAGTCTACTTTGGGTCAGGAAGATTTTCTTCTGGATGTGCTTTATTATAGATGGTAAGGTTATAGTAAATAAATACACTGAATTTAAATTTTAATGACTGATTTTTAATGCTAAAACATACAGTCCAGAGAAAAAGCTTTCAAGATTTTGTGAGTTGATTCCCAGTTTATATCAGTATATTTTGAGATTGCCTGTCATTTGTTTAAACAGTACATTTTACTATAGCATTACCATGATACAAAACCAGGCACAAGAAAACTATAGGCTAATCATCCCTGATAAATATAAATGAAAACCCCTTCAAAATGTATCAGCAAGGCAAATTGATATGCATTGATCAAGTGGTATCTATTCCAGGAATGCAACAATGGTTCAACACTAAAATCAACTTGATAGAGCACATTAAAATAAACAATAAAATATAATATTTTCAGTAAATGAATAAAATTGATATTAACATTAGTCAATTACCAAAAGCAAAAAAACATTAACCTGAGAGACATACATATGTTTATGTCCATTGCAGCATAACTCCCAACACCTAACAACCAAGATCCAATAATGGATGAATGGCTAAATGCATTGTGGCATATATCCACCAAGGAAAAGATGAAATTTTGTAATTTTCTGCAACTTGGATTAAAGCAAATGGTTTTATACTGAAAGAAGTAAGACAAGAAAGTAAAAGTTGGGGCCAGAGCTGTGGTGCAGGGCATAAGGCGACTGCCTTTTGCGTGCTATCCTAGGATAGACCGCGGTTCGATCCTCCGGAGTCCCATATGGTCCCCCAATCCAGGGGCGATTTCTGAGTGCAGAGCCAGGAATAACCCCTGAGCTTCACCGGGTGTGGTCCAAAAACCAAAATAAAAATTAAGAAAGTAAAAGTTAAATATCAGATTGTTTTGCTCACATGTGAAATGTAATGAAACAAAAACAATGGAGAGTCTTCAGTGTAAGAAAATTCTGAGGCATGTTTAGCAGAATTTGGAAAGGAAGAGGACAGATAATGAAAGGGGAATGGAGTAGGAAGAAAGGAAGAAACAATAGAAAAATTGTGGAAGGGTCTTTTAATACCATTGGAGTAATTGTCATAGTAGATCTAGATCTTAAAAACAATTGCTTCAGAGTACTTTAAACTATGATATATTGATAAATTAATGTTAAAAGAAAAAAGTTAACAAAAAGCTGTAGAGAAAACATATCTGAAAATTAGAAAACCCTTATGTTACAAGCGTACCACTAGTATCATACAAATGAGAAAAGCTGAAAATCTGTCCTCTAAAATTTAGGAACAAGACAATAATTCACTCTTGCCCATTTTTCATTGAACATAGTATTTTGCAATCCTAGCCAGAAACATCAGCTAGAAAAATAAATCAATTCCTAGTCAGATATTAAGCAATAAAAATAAATTTATCCAAATTCAGAAATATAATGATTACTATAGATAACATAACATAATATATGAAAAAGATTAAAGATTCCATATGAAATGTCAGAACTATAAAAACAATTCAGTAAAGCTGCAGAATACAGAGGAATCACACAAAATCTTTTTTTTCATTTTATACATAATAACGAACTTCTAGAAAGAGAAATAAACATTTTCTAAGCCTGAGAGTTATTGAAAGGCTCATAGGTCAGGTAAATACCACACATGTTTCAAGTACTAAATATCACTGGTGGTACCCAAATGTTAATCAAACAAATCTAGGTGTGGCTTTGGTGATGATCACTAGGTGTTGCATTAAGCTCTTCAGTCACAACCTCTTGAGCATCACTTGGAAGGCTCCTGCTTAAAAGCAACTGTTACCATCTATACTGCATCAAAAAGAATAAAATACTAGGCCAAATTTCATACAGGTTTAAGACTCTTATCTTGCTCATAGCCAATACCAGTGTGATCCCTACCATCACAAACAGTCCCCTGAGTACTTGAATGTGAGGTTTCATAATAAAAAAAATTAGAGAAAGAATAAAAGCCCTAAAAATCCACAACTAAGATGAAATACTATGCAATATGGTTAAAATATTTGTATTATTATTGTACAAATTCAATAAATCCCTTTCATAATTCTAATAGAATTGTTCACAGAAATAGCAAAAATTATCCCACAATTTGTATGGGATCATAAAAGATCCAAAGTGTCAAGGAGAACTCAAACCATTTGAAAATTAAAAATAAAAGGTAAAGGCAAAAATTAACAAAGGCTCTGATTTCAAATATTTCAAAATTATAGTAATCAAAACAACATAGATCAAGATAGATAAATGAAACAGAATAGAGACAAGCGATCCATATACAGTCAATTAAATTATGTGAAAAGAATCCAGGATGTACAATAAGGAAAATATACAGACTAAAAATTGTATTAAGATAATTTGAGAGCAGAAGAATAAAACTGAACCATTATCGCATTAAAAAATAAAATCAATGTGGGTTAAAGGCATATTATAAGGACTAAAGAACACGAACAATGTTGAAAAAAACATAGGCATTAAGTTCCTTAACATCAGTTTTTTGTTGTTGTTTATTTATTATTTTTACAAAATAAGACAATAGAAATAAAAATAACTAGGGGCAGGAGTAATCCTTGGACATCAATAGGTGTGGAAGAAAAGAAAAAGTAAGAGAGACTATATCAGGGCTGGTGCAATAGCGCATTGAAGGGTATTTGCCTTGCACTCGGTTGATCCAGAATGGACCTTGGTTCGATCCCTGGCGTCCCATATTGTTCCCTAAGCCAGGAGCCACTTCTGAGCACATAGCCAGGAGTAACCCCTGAGCATCACGGGATATGGCCCCAAAACCAAAAACTAAAAAAAAAAAATGGAGAGAGTCAGACAGAGAAGAGAGAAACTATATCAAACTTAAAAGCATCTACATAGGGGCCGGGCGGTGGCGCTGGAGATAAGGTGCCTGCACTAACCTAGGACGAACGGCAGTTCGATCCCCCGGTTCCCCATATGGTCCCCCGTGCCTGCCAGGAGCGACTTCTGAGTGAATAGCCAGGAGTAACCCCTGAGCATCACCGGGTGCATCCCCCCTCCAAAAAAAAAGCATCTACATAGGTATAATCACTAACAATAAAAAGTAATACACAGAATGGAAATAAAATATTTGTAAATCACTTATCTCAGAAAGCTTTATGTAAAAAATATATATAGAACACATATAACCTAATGTACAAACAAATATCAACAAAATTAAAAAATCTAAATAAGTTATTTTCCAGGGAAGATAATTAGATGACTAGAAAGTACACTAAAAGGCATTCAACATCATTCATCATTGGGGATGTGAAAACTAACTTGTTGCATCAATGTGGAAAACAGTTGTGAGTTTTCTCCAAAAATTAAAAAGAATACAAATATGTGATTCAACAGTTCCATTTATGGATTTTAATTTATAAAAATATGAAAACAGTTTGGGGACCGGAGTGATAATGCAGTGGTAAGGCGTTTGCCTTGCACAGGGCTGACTCAAGATAAATCTTGGTTTCTGCGTTCCATATGGTCTCCCAAGCCAGGAGAGAAATTTCTGAGTGCATAGCCTGAGCGTCACTGGGTCTGGCCCCAGAACCAAAACTAACAAAAATTATTAAACAGCTTTAAAAGATATATGAAACCTCACTTTTATTGTGGCATTAAGTTAATAAAAGACATGGAGGGCCGGAGAGATAGCATGATGGTAAGGCGTTTGTCTTGCATGCAGAAGAATGGTGGTTTGAATCCTGGAATCTTATATGGTCCCCAAAGCTTGCCAGGAGTCATTTCTAGCACAGAGCCAGGAGTAATCCCTGAGTGCTACCGAGTCTAACCCCCTCCCCCCAAAAAAAACTAACCAAAAAAACAAACAAAAATAAAAACATGGAAACAAAAGTTTACCCTGGTAAGGGAATGGCTTGAATTTTAAAGTTAAAGTACACCCATATAGGAATATAAACACATGGTCATATTATTTATCTACACAAATGAAATACTTACATGAATGACAACATAGATGCGCCTTGAAAACATTTTTTTTGTGAAATAAGTGTTATGTTAAATAAGTCAGAAAAATGTATAAGGTGATTTGCTTATATATAGAATTTGTAAAATACAAAGATACATAGAATAGGAATCAGAGATAGTGCAGTGGGTAGGACACTGCTTTGCATGCAGTCCATCAGTGATCAATCCCCTCCAACACATTCATTTCTTTGACTGCAGCTAGAAGTGTTCCCTTGGACTAAGCTCTGAGCTTTGCCAGGTGTGACCCCAAAAGAAACATGAAAAAAATACAGAGAAAAACATAATGGATGCCAAAGAAGCTTAGAGTTTTAATATAATTGTGTTATAAATCAAGAACCACAAATTTCCAAATAATTCAGGATTAAAACTCACAGCTTTGCAATTACTGTTATCAACAAACATTTTGCTGCACATTTAAAGCTGCTGAGAGCAAAACTTTAAGCTCTCTCATGGTAAAAAAGCAAATTTTATCTATAGATGATGAGAAATGTTAGCAATAGTCATTGCTGTGATTGTGTTTTTTATAATATATACAAAAAGCTGAACCGTTATGATGAACACCTAAAACTGAAATAACTTCTAGTTCAATTATATCTCAAAAATAAAGGGGTTCTTAGTTTAAAAAAACCTAGAAAACAAAGATGTATGATCACATGAGACAAAATAGAAGTTAAAATATGTGAAGATTTCGTTTTAGAAATATTCAATAAAAAGAAAAAAATAGAAATATTCAATATCTATATATACTTCTGCATAATAAAAGGACATAAAAGAATGTGAGAAGACAGGGAAGGTTTGAATACTTGATCAAAGAAATCAACGAAAAAATATTGGGGATTATGGAGAGAAATGACACAACAATGTAGGTAGCAACTTCCAAACACCTTGAAATTCTAAGATCATAATTTTACCCTAAATTCAAAAAACAATTCCAAATACAGGCATCTTAAGACACATTCTAAATTCAGAACAAAAAGGGGAGAAGGAAAAAGAAGTTGTGTATGGTTCATTGAGATTTAGAATCTCATATAAGGCCAGGCACCTTTGATAACTGAAGTATCTTGCTTAGAAAGCATGTGCTGCAATGAACTTGCCTTACTGAATAGTACTGACAAAATTGTTTGAGAATATCTCTTACTAACAGTATATTTTAGTTAGTAATTAAAAGCAACATACTCAAAAATAAATCATAACATAATTTGGAAAATTTTCTAAAAATGTTATCTCTGACATCAGAGGAGGTGCGAGAAAAAGTCCAAAGAAAGTGAGAGAATATTAAGCAGGAAGGTGGGAGGAAGTGGAAAATAGCAAAATTGTATTTTCTTGTTCCTAATTCTAAACTTCACAATAATAAAATTACTGAGTTTTCTATGTCTATTTTGAATAATGATACTTCAACAGCTTTGACCCACCTACTACAATGCTATAACATGGATCTAGATAAATGTTGGTTAATATTTTTCATACTCATAAATATCATACACTAAAAATTAAACAAGCACAAATAATTGATATCATGTACACATTGTGTATTAAAATTATAAATTAATATGGAAGATGAAATTTACTTTTCCTTGTTAAATTGCAGTATGTCTGGTTTCACCTTTGGTCATGGATTACTTGATTAAAAATGCAATCTCTAACAAGAGTTAAATATGTCAAAAGGGTATGACTCTGAGATCAGTGTTACAAATCATCATATATCATAGTCACAGAGTTGTTCAATCCTCATAAGTTCAGGTATTGACATGAGGGGCATGTTCATTAGGGGGTAAACCATGGACTTTGTAGCTTACTCAAGGCCTAAAACCACTGCCTAATATGCAAGCTGGACATTTATTTCTGGTTTATAAGTTCTATTTCCTTCTCAATAGAGACCACTACCTACCACATTCAGGAGATGAATGCCAGACTCACTACTGCACTAAAAAGTCATCTTAGACACAATCTAAAATTTCTTTTTATAATCCAAAATAATTTTGATTTAGCAAAATGCAAATAGAAAAACAAAACAAAAACAAAAGCAACAAAAAGGTACAAAAGGCAAAAACACACAAAAAGATTTTATTAGTAATTTTAGGGAGATGGGTCTTTACCATGAGTTACATATGGAACAATAAAAGTATCTTTTCAATTTTATGCCTGAATTTCATTTTCTGCTTAGGAAAGTCTTGAGAAGCCTTCTTGCACAAAAACACTAAAAGTATAATTAGGTAATACATGCCTATCAGAATGAAGCTATTAGCACCTTTGCTTTTATTACACTATGATATATTTAGATAAACCTTTTAGTATGACAAAAAGGGAGATAATAAAGTAATAATCTGTGGGAGGAAAATATTAGAAAGTCAATGTTTTGTTACCTACCACCACATATCCACATCAAATTTGGTGTTGAAGGATAAATGAAAATTGAGAAAAAAAACAGGCAGATTGGAAGAGTTTAACCAGAATATAATGACAGTCATGAGAACATAATAGCTCATCTGATGTAAATTGTACAAGAAAAATAATGAAAATTGGTATTTGAAAGTTTGTTCAGAGCTCTGTTGAAAAGCTGAATTTCCAGTTCTTAGAATTAAACCAAATAAGATGTGCACATTAATCAGATTAAATGAGTGCATCTCTTTAAGGCCTAGAGAATTTTATTCAAATGAGGAGTTTACTCAAAATAGTAGCACACAGAATAGTCTGTAGCTCTATTTATTTCTCAGAGCCTCAAAAATCCATGTTTTTGCCCTATCTTGAGAGACTTAACCTATAGCAGGCAGATTAAAGGAAGAACATTCAACAACACTTCTACTAAGATACTACAATTACACACTGGGCTAGAATTTGCGAAACGGGCAGATTGATGACCAGAAAACCAGTGGAAGGGGGGTCAACAGTATACAGTAGGTAGGGTATTTGCCTTGAATACAACCAACATGTGTATAATCCCAGACACTCCTATGATCCTTTTAGCATTGCCAGGATTGTTCCCTATGTACAGAGCTAGGAGTAAGCCCTCCAAAAGACCAAAACACAAAACAAACAAAAGGAAGTCATAGTTGGCCATTACTTACATGACAATGGAATGGTTGACTTTATTAGAAAGTAAATTCTTGGCTCTGAACATATAAATTAAAAAAGCCAGAGAAAGAAATGGAAGAAAACAGGTAGGAAGAGGTAGATGTGCAGTAACAAAGACAAGGATCAGAGACCTAGGAAATAGCATGTTGTAGAGATATGACAAATTTTATCAATATAATAAGAATGGGAACCCACCACTAATAATTAAACGTAAAATGTGTCCATTAGCGAGGCAGATTGGGGGTCTGGGGCAAGGGTGGAGAGAAGGTGACACTAGTTGTGGAATTGGTGTAGGATTACTGTATCTCTCAAACTATATTGTGCATTCATTTGAAATGATAGAGCCAAGTAAGAAAATTTATTTGAAAGAAAAAAATGACCTTGAGAGCAAGAAAGATATTTTAAAAAAAGGTATGACTCAAAAACATCTCTTTATAAATGGTCAACTTGACATTAACATTTACTTTACCAACTTCTCTGGGGGGATACCTGTGAGAAGATGACCACATACATTTTACAGTCTACACATATTTTATGAAAGGGCAGCTGACAGAGAATCTATAGAGTTTACACTGAATAGTTTGTACTAAGATGGATGGTCAACAGTTGGAGGTTCACAAAGGAACCTATCAAATCAAGCTATAGCCTTACAACTGAAAATGGGAGTTAGGGCAATGAGAGATTGAAGAGAAATGTATTAGAGTGAAGAAGGATGGTGCATTTAATTTCGGCTGCCAAGATGGATGGATTTTAATTTTTGGAGGGGGGTGTATCTTGAAAGCAGTGCTCAGTAGGGCTGGGAACAACAATACTTGATTAACCGGGTCAGATTATTTAGTGTTTGAACCTAGTGATGCAAGTAGTACTCCTCTGTTGACAGGGGCTATACTTAATATTATACTGAGTATAGCTGGAATAAAACTTGCATTCCTAAACATGTAAGACATTTTATCCTGATCTCTGAGCTTTTTTTGCCCAGCCTCAGATAGTGGGTTTTATCTGAGGATGGTTAGTGTGGAATTCCTCAGAAATAATTTCAAGTCTCATAAATTAAAATCTAGGTCAACTAAAAAGATAATCCAACCCCGGATTTACGAAACTCCAGAATTCTCTTATCCCTTAATTTTTTTTTTTTGGAGGGGGGCACACTTAGTGACACTCAGGGATCACTACTGGCTATGAGCTCAGAAATCGATTGCTCCTGGCTTGGGGGATAATATGGGACGCCAGGGGATTGAAATGCTGTATGTCCTAGGCTAGCTTCAGCAAGGCAGATGTGTTACCACTTGCACCATTGCTCCGGCCCCATCCCTTAAATTTTTAACATATTTTTGATACAATGTCTGACCTTTGATTCTGTTTTACTCTATATTTTCTTATCTCTTAAGGTCCAAATCCTCATGACAATATTTTTGTTGTCAACCTTTGCAAATCTTTCTCCTCCCCACCAAGATAATAAAAAGAATAAGACAAAACTTCCTATTTTTCCTACTCTAAAATACAATCCTCAGACATTTTTAATGAGGATTCATTTTAATTAGAAACACCTTCATACTCTCTATAATCCAAAGTTTAAAAATTCAAAAGATTCAAAAACTTACATGGGTCTTAGAAGCTATGTCAAAAATGACAGCATAAACTGTGACATTTAAACTGTGTTCTAGCAATTTTAGTTTACAAATTTTAAGGGACACATCTGGCAGTGCTTAGGGCTGACTCCTGGTTCTGTGCTCAGGATCACTTTTGGCAAGCAAGGGGGATATAATGGAGCTCCAAAGATCAAACTCATATAAGTCAATTATAAGGCAAGTGTCCTATTCACAGTACTATTTTTCTGGTCCCATTGTCACTTAATTATAATTCATCTATTAAAGAAAACATATACCATATCTAGATTTATGTTTTACATTTGTCAATAGGACACTTTAAAATGTTTAAACCTGAAGCGCACCCACAAACATATTTTAAAAATGTATCATGTAGTGGGCAAGGGTGGTGGAAACACGGAGACAAAGAACCACTCAGCACTTCCTTTATTTATGACGTGGAAATAGGAAATATTGCCACAAATTTTCACCCTAATTTTCTGACCATTTGAGTCTATAGTTTTTGTTTTTGTTTTTGTTTTTGTTTTTTTTTTTTTTGGTTTTTGGGCCACATCGGCAGTGCCCAGGGGTTACTCCTGGCTATCTGCTCAGAAATTTCTCCTGGCAGGCACGGGGAACCATACAGGACACCAAGATTCGAACCAACCACCTTTGGTCCTGGAATGGCTGCTTGCAACGCAAACACTGCTGTGCTATCTCTCTGGGCCCCGGGTCTATAGTTCTTAATACTGTTCTTCAACATTGTTTGTTAACAACTCAACATTTCTAAGTTACAAATTATTAGTTTGTCCCTTAGTAAAAATGTAACCACCATCAATGTATGTTTTTATTAATATCTTCTGAATTTTCCCCTGTGGTGATGGATTTCTGAAGAATTTTCACTCAGGCAGATACATGTAGCATAATGGAAATGGAATCTCTCTCACAGTGTCAACATGCATATAGTTGTTATTGGAGTAAGACAATCTGCTTGGAATTTACCATGAGAATTGTAACTATGTTTTGGATATGAAATTTGGAGAAAGAGCCTTACATTTGACATTTTTAGAGAAACACTTTGGAGGACAAAAGAGGAAGAGACAGCTCCTCATTTTAATATACAAATATCTATGCAACTCCTTTATAGGCTCTTAGTCTGTCAGGCCAGTACTTTTCTCTCCTTACTTCAGCCTACTGCTATTCACTCAGATGTACCTCAACCATATGTCATGGAGAAGGTAGGTATAATTGACTTCACAAGTCAAGTTTTGGAATTAGGAGCTAAATTTCCAGTACCTCTTAAAAATCCCACAGCAATCTCTGGTGGTTCCTCCAGTCTTGGCTGTAGTTTTGAAAGATGAGGCCAATTACTGACTCTTCCCTTTCATCAACCAAAGAAAAAAGAAAATCTCTGAGAATCTTTAGAAGGAATGCCTACTTTATTTGAAGGGCATTTTGTTTCTCAAACACCATCATTAAAATAGCACCATAATCTGGTAACAGCTGGGACTCTAGAAGAAAAGTAATCTTGCAAGATTTTTTGTTTAGACCCTAAAAAATAAAAAGGATAAGCACCAATACTCATCACACAACTTCCTCTCCACCTGTCCCTGAACTTCATAAAGTTGTTACAGTATCTCATGCTTTTGACTCAAAGTTAGTCACAGAAATAAATGAAAAACACTATGATTTTTGCATATGTCTACTCAATGTTAAGGAATCATTTTTAGAGAATGTAAAAAAAAGCAAAAAATAATGTCTAATTCAAAAGAGATGCTTATTGGACTATGTATGGTCTCTAATTCACAATCACCTCTCATTCCTTCTCACTTTTATTCAGATAATAATTTCACATCTGATTAAGTGCTCTATAACTTTCAAATTCAATGCCATCTATGATTACTTTGATTTATGCCTCCCTAATTGACTTATGAATTTAACGTGTCTTTATAATTACAGGTAAAGTGCCCCATACTTATTTGGAATTGCCGTCCTGCTCTTAGCATCATCTGAGAACACAAAATAAAATCTAAGGATACAGAATAAGTGAATGGAGTCATATTTGAAATGTATTAATTATTCCTCAAGTTGGGGCCCAGGAGATAGCATGGAGGTAAGGCATTTGCCTTTCATGCAAAAGGTCATCGGTTCGAATCCCGGTGCCCCATATGGTCCCCCGTGCCTGCCAGGAGCAATTTCTGAGCATGGAGCCAGGAGTAACCCCTGAGTACTGCCGGGTGTGACCCAAAAAAAAAGACCAAAAAAAATTATTCCTCAAGTTAATATTCTCAAGCTGTGAAGTAAATCTTCACTGGACACACAGCACAGCTCAACACTAGGACAACTAGGCTCTTGTACAATCTAAACTAAAAGAAATAGCCTAAAATTAAGACCTATAAAAAGTTACAATAAATTCAAAGGGGACTTAATGAAAAATTCTAGAGAAATTTTAGCTGAGGTGGAAAAAGTGATAGAAAAAACATATTTATTACTTTACTTAATAATCACAACTAGGGCTGGAGAGCTAGCACAGTAATAAGTACTTTGCACACTGCTGACCCAGGTTAGTACCAGCATTATTAGCCCCACCAGGAGTTATCTCTAAACACCCAGCCAGGAGTAAACCCTGAGAACCACTGAGTGTAGAACTGCAAATCAAAACAAAATAAAAAATATAAAACAGCAAAACTGTTAAATGAGTATCTTTGATTGAGCATAATGGTGAATAATACAGCTTAATTCCATTGAGCTGGACAGAAATGTAGTAATATAAATTTTTAGATTTGGACCCCACGTGATAACAGTGTGTAGGGTGTTTGCATTACATGTGGCTAACCTTGGTTTGATTCCAATACCCCATATGGTCCCCTGAATTTGCCAATAGTAATTGCTGAGTGAAGAACCAGAAGTAACCCCTAATCACTGCCATGTATAGCTCAAAACAAACAAGTAGACAAAATTTTTAGTATTTGAAAGTAATTTTTCTGTGTGCTAAAAAAGTGAATGTAAAAGGAAACAACCGGGGCCCGGGGGATAGCATGGAGGTAAGGCCTTTGCCTTTCATGCAAAAGGTCATCTGTTCGAATCCCAGTGCCCCATATGGTCCCCC